>JBBPBX010001074.1:5711-110365 GCA_038048925.1 Garcialebias charrua | reverse complement strand
AGTGTTAATATGTCAAAAATGTAAATTACTTTACACAAGGTTTCCAAGTACCCCAAGATGATAGTTGTGCAATATTTACCTGACTGTGCATTCATCCTTTTAGGAGGAGTTGGAAGAGCAAAGTCATCTATAATAAAACAGTCAACAGTAAAGCCTAAATGTTTTATAAATAGAAACATTAAATTTTAAAATAAGAAGTGAAAACAGTCAATCATTTTTAAACATATTTCAAATTAACCTGTCTAATTTTTTCAAAAATGTAAAAAATTACTTTTTTACAGGGTTACAGTACTTTCAGATCAAAATGGATGGCTGGGTTAGGTTTGGAGACAACTCACCACTGAAGGCGACTTGGATCGTGTTTTTCCAAATCTGTGGAAAAGAGCAAGGAGAGGAATGTGAAATCTCAACCTTATTTTAAAAGTTTGTGGATGGAAAGTATGTCAATATACCACATTCACCAACAGAGACATTGAACATTCTTGTTTAGACAAATACCCATGAAGCAGGTGTGTTTGGGGCCTCTGCACATTCTCCATCAGCAGTAGATTAATACCCCTCTGCTTAGTTCATGTAACATTAACATTTATCTTTGTGTGACCACAGCCAATGCTGACAGATATAAGAGGGGGAAATGTTTTTTTTTTAAGCACATGATTAAAAAAAGTCATTAATGATGGGCAGTACATGTATAGGGGATAAGTTTTATCGTTTAATGTTAAACATATTTCTGAGACATTTTAGGCTTAGTGGCTGAAGAGTTATGACACTGTTTTATACACCGTTTACTGATTTTATATGCTCAGGAAATGTTACTGTTTGATTAAACTATTCTCTCTGGACTTTAGACAAACACGAATTACATGGTTTACTAGTTTAGTTAGCTTAGGAGCCCATTTTTCATATAATCATAACTTAATCAAGTAGTTTCTCTTCATCCAGTGCAGGTAACATAGTTACTGCCGCTGGTCCACAGACAACAATACATTGTGCTCGATAACCAGAACACATCACACATAATATATATACTACTATGATAGACTACATTATTACTTAAAGGCTAATACACTTAGAGTTCACATCTAGAAAACAGTTTTACTGATTTAAGACTCTGCTCGCACATCCATCTACAGAGATAACGCACACCAGAACACCATATCTTAGTCAGAAGAGAGGCCACTGTATGCATATAAATGTATTTTATGTCTGTACGCTGATTAATCATTATGCCTGTCATAATAAATTCTTTTTTATACAAATACTCTCTCTCTCCTTTTGAGCACCTCTCTAAGAGTTTAGGACTCTTCATGGCCTAACAGAGCAGACAAAAACATTAAACTCCAGCTCTTTTTTTTCCAACCAGCTCATTTAGCATACCATCACAACAGTCCAGTGTTAGCGCGGGTTAGCTAGCTAGCTAGCCCGCGCTAACACTGCTAGCCACCTGCATGCGTTCCGCTCCGGTCCGACCTCCGCAGCAAATACGCACTCATTTTAATCAATGAGACTGTTCCGCACGGCGACTGTGTAGCTAGCTCGGACGGTAGCTTGCAGTCCGAGCTAGCTATCTCGAAAAAATCGCCTCGAAATGTACAGCTCGAACATATCGGCACAGCTAGTAAGCCGTTGGTAAATTCTGCTGTTGACTGTACGCCCCAAAATAATCGTTCAAAGTTTGTCACGGGTTTATTAACTAATGTGATTTACAAAACTTTACTTACTGTTGTTGCTGAGCCCGCGCAAAGACGATTACGAATTACTTCACGCATGCGCACACCGTTCTTCTTCTTCTTCATGGGGTTTAATGGCGGTTGGCAAAACACTTTAGGTGTGCATTACCGCCACCACTGGTATGGAGTGTGGTTCTTCATGGGATAATTCTATGTGTACGCCTGATTAAACTATATGTATTTCAAATTCTATTAAACAACTTTGTTTTCTTAAAATATCTAATTATAATTTGGATATGTTTACTCTCTAAGTTATGTTGTAGTGCAGCTATTATGTTAAACTTTTCTTTTATCTCTTCAAATTCTCTCTTCATATATTCACGGTCTTGATCATAGTTTTGACATTCCTGTAGAACATGTTGCAATGTTTCATCTTGTCCACAGTGCTCACATTTGCCTGTATTGTGTTTCTTTATTTGAAATAATGAATAATTAAGTCCTGTGTGTTCAAATCTTAGTCTTGTTATTAATCTTTCCTCTTTTCTGCTCCTTCTTCCAGTTCGTGTTTCACCTACTGTCATTTTGATCCCATAAAACCATCTTCCTTTACTTTCTTCATCCCATCTTTTCTGCCATTCTTTCTTCAGTCTTTGTTTAATGATACTTTTTGCCTTTGATTTACTTGTTTTTACTGTGAAGTTGATCTGAGTTTGAGTTGCCTTCTTTGCCATCTTATCTGCTGTCTCATTTCCTTTTATCCCAATGTGTGCTGGTACCCATAAAAATGTTATTGTTAATCCCATTCTTTGTGTACTAAATAACTAATAACTAAGGAGTGCCAGTGCCAAGGAGTGCGAAGGTGTGCCAAGGTGTGGGAAGGTGTGGGAAGATGTGGGAAGGAGTGCGAAGGAGTGCAAAGGTGTGGGAAGGAGTGCGAAGGATCCCTTTTTTACTATATTTTTTCCCCTTGTCCCAAACGTAGAAAAATATGTTTATAGTAAATGGAGCTTATTTATGTAGCGTTTTCCAGCCCCCTATGAGGGGCCCCAAAGCTCTTTACAATACCAACCATCCACCCATTCATACACACATTCATACACCGGTAGCGGCAGACCCATGCAAGGCGCCATCCAGTCCTACCGGGAGCAACTCGGGGTTAAGTGTCTTGCCCGGGGACACAACGACACATGGGGAACCAGGATTCGAACCTCCAACCTTCCGATTGGGGACGACTGCCATTACCACTACGCCACGGCCGCCCCACGGCCGCTTAATCTGTCCTAACCACATTTATTTTATTAAAATCAATTATATGTTAAATTATATGTTAAAATAAATATGTGAAATGAACCTGCATTATTTGTCTATTTAATATAAACTGCACAGTAGGTATGTTTATGTAGTATTCAGCCTTGGAAAAAAATACAATGTAGAAAATGTTAATGAACTATTGGTTTAAAGAAATTGTATTAGGACAATGGAGTCTGTTCAAAGTTAAACAGAACCTGTATAAAAAATAGAATGATTAATACTTTGAGTGGGCATGCTGATCAAAGAAACAGATTTGTCTTAATTCAAGTTAGTTTGTTATCTTGAAACAAGATTTTTCACATTTTACAAACCTCACGACAACTGCAAATGTTAATGAAATGTCAAAAAAGCTTGTTTCAAATAAGAAATGACTCAAAACAAGATATTTTCAAGACTTTTTGCCTTATCAAGATTTTCAAGATGCATTGTCTCAAAACAAGTTGTTATGTCTTACTTAGAAATATGTTTTTGACTTAGATTAAGTGTGATAAGAGGTTTTGACTTGAAATTAGAAAATTTGACTTGGTAAGATTTTACGTTTTTGCAGTGCACACCCACACCCGCACACACGTCAAAACGCACGCGCTCGGCGAGCTCACCTGGTTCTTCCACATCTCCTGAAAAGAGCTTTACGGAGGTGTTAGAGTCTATTGATAACAAGCTACCTAGCTTAGATGCAAGATTGGCTTTAGTTGAGATTCTCCACAAGGAATTCTCTGCACTCAGAGAATCCTTAGAATTCAGCCAGGCTCAGGTGATGTCACTGGCTGAGGAGAACAGAGCGCTAAGGGGTGATGTGAAACAGCTGACAGAGGAAGTGACATGGATTTCCGGCGACAACAGGAAATTCAAAGAGTCTATTCTCGATCTACAAAGTCAAAGCATGAGGGATAATATTGTTTTTTCTGGGATACCGGAGCGAGCAGATGAAGATGCGGAAGTTACTATCCGTGACTTCATTCAACGCGAGCTGAAACTCCCGAACAAAACGGTAAGCTCGATCACATTCCATCGTGTTCACCGGCTCGGAGCTAGGAAATCTGATAAGCGTCCCCGACCAATTGTCGTTAAGTTTGAACATTATAAGCAGAAAATACAGGTCATCAAACAAGGCAGAGAGTTACGAGGGACAAATTACAGCGTAAATGATCAATTCCCCAAAGAGATCCTGGATCGGAGACGCGTTCTGTTTCCAATCAGAAAAAAGTTTATTTCTGAAGGAAAGAGAGTGACAGTGTCTGTTGACAGGCTTTATGTAAATGGACAGTTGCACAGGGAACGGGACGTGACTCCGTGGCTTTATCAACGACAGGTTAGTTTTGAGCAAGGCTGTTCAACATATGGCCCGCGGGCCAAGTCAGGTCCGCTGGTGAACTAAATGGTCCATCAGTGGGTACAATATAAAAATAAACATAACAAAATATATATATATATATATATCATAGCTTTAATTACAAAAAAAGCTATTTAATGATAAGAGATACTGATAAATTAATCTTGAACGCTCGGCTTTAAGTGATTGTGGCTCGTGGGCGGTTTAGTTGAGTAGTCCTGGTCTAATGCTTGTTACATTGGAGGTGAATTAATTGGTGTTTGTAAATGAAATTTAAAGCACAGATTTTTTGCACTGGTGAAGGTGAACAATGTCACAACGGTTGTTTGTTTATGTTGTTTTTTGCCTGTTTGTTTTTCTTTTAATTTTATCTTTTCTGTCTCTTTCTTTTGTCTTCTCCATATATTTTATTAGCACACAGGCACAAGGGCAGATATACATCCATGTCAATCCACACAAATACCTCATAAAGAAATACAACAAGGATGTATCCTCATGAACAACACTTAGATTATTTTTAATGATAAATAATCTACCCTCAAATATTGTGTTTTTACCTCGGTGTTTTATTATTTTTTATATTTGTGATGATGGGTGTGGTTTATCTATATTCTCACAATTGCAAGTATGGACACTTTAAGGTTTGTCACATGGGATATTAATGGAACCAGTAGCCAACATAAAAAAATATAGAATCTTTAACAAGATTAAAAGATTAAAGGTAGATGTTGTGTTACTCTAAGAAATTCATAGATTACCATCAACTGTGGATGAGCTCAAATCTGCTGAGTTTCCTGATGTATTTTCAGCCTGCTATAATTTGAGACAGAGGGGGGTAGCAATACTGATACATAAAAATGTTAACTTCACAATATTAGACAATTATAGATCCTCATAGTAGATATATAATATTAAAATTATCCATACTCAGTCAAAAATATTGTGTTGTTAATGTATATGGGCCAAATGTGGACAATGCCGTTTTTTTCATGATCTCTTTTCTATTCTATCAAATCACATGGACTGTGCAATGGTAATGGGAGGTGACCTTAACTTGGGTTTAGATGATAAAATGGACAGGCTAAATACAGTAGGAGCTCAACGAGGGTGGCAATCCATAAATATAGTAAAACAGTACATGAGTGATTATGGACTTTGCGATACATGGCGTTCTCTTCACCCTGATAGCAGAGAATATTCTTTCTTTTCACATGTGCATAAATCTTATTCCCGTCTAGATTATTTCATAGTAAGCAATTCATTGCTGACTAACATTTCAGACACTAAGATACAGTGGTGGGCAACGCTAATCAAAAAATTAGTTCCACAATTTCTAAAACGCTTATTAATTTTTTTAGGTCCACAATTTCAAAAGCACAAATGTCTTATGAAAATTAGGGGAAGCTAATCTAATCCGCTATTTATATTCGACAATTGGTAGCCGGCAGCGTTATGCAATATTTGCACTACACTGCCAACTGAAAAGTAACTAAAATGATCCTAAAAGGATGAAATTACAAAAATCAAAGGATTTATTTAATACTTTACGTACATATATTCTATTCGGCCACGAAATTAACAAAAAAGAGAATGATCTTTTAATCCCTAAAACCACTTTTAAAATCTCAAATACACGGGTGTGTCGCCACCGCATTTATACATAAAAAGTAACCCAAATACATAAAACTAACAACTCACCGTCGAGTGGTGGACACAAAACACACAATACAATCCTCAGGCCGCGTTAATTTGGCTTGAAACAGCGGGGTTCTCTGAGGATTTATCCAAGAAACCTAGTACAACAGCTAGCCACAGAATTAGCCCCGAGTTCCCCTCTGACCCAGAAGATGTCAAGATTCTATAGGCAGTCAACAGATTTAATGAAAAGTAACTAAAATACATAAAACTAACGACTCACCATCGAGTGGTCGACACAAAACACACAATAAAATCCTCCGGCCGCGTTAATTTGGCTTGAAACAGCGGGGTTCTCTGCGGAAGTTCACCTCTGACCCGGAAGATGTCAAGATTCTATAGGTAGTCAACAGATTTAATGAAAAGTAACTAAAATACATAAAACTAACGACTCACCGTCGAGTGGTCGACACAAAACACACAAAAAAATCCTCCGGCCGCGTTAATTTGGCTTGACACAGCGGGGTTCTCTGCGGATTTATCCAAGAAACCCAACACAACAGCTAGCCACATAATTAGCCCCGAGTTCACCTCTGACCCGGAAGATGTCAAGATTCTATAGGTAGTCAACAGATTTAATGAAAAGTAACTAAAATACATAAAACTAACGACTCACTGTAGAGTGGTCGACACAAAACACACAATAAAATCCTCCGGCCACGTTAATTTGGCTTGAAACAACGGGGTTCTCTGCGGAAGTTCACCTCTGACCCGGAAGATGTCAAGATTCTATAGGTAGTCAACAGATTTAATGAAAAGTAACTAAAATACATAAAACTAACGACTCACCATCGAGTGGTCGACACAAAACACACAATAAAATCCTCCGGCTGCGTTAATTTGGCTTGAAACAGCGGGGTTCTCTGCGGATTTATCCAAGAAACCCAGCACAACAGCTAGCCACAGAATTAGCCCCGATTTCACCTCTGACCCGGAAGATGTCGAGACGGTGAGGGAGGGGAAACAAGCAGCTACGGAGCCAGCATAAGAGCTTCTAAATAAGTTTATTCGTTTTTACTGATAGATAATTAGTTATTAGCGGTAATGCATTGTAAATAAAAATAGCACAAATCCGCTTATGAATTATAAAAGTTAGTTACTCCGCTGTTACGCTGACAAAAACGTTAGGTCCGCTGTAAGCGGAATAGCGCATTAGCGGTCCCTTGCGTTCATTTGCCCACCTTTGCTAAGATACACCCTATTGCTGTCAGCGACCATGCACCAGTTACATTAAATTTAGCTAATAATAAATAAAACCCCAAAAATATAAACTGGAGATTAAATACCTCACTGCTAAAAGACGATACAATATTTTAAAAGTGAACGGACACTGTATTTGGAGTTTAATGACTTGCCAGGAACATCAGCATGTACACTCTGGGAGGCTGGGAAGACAGTTATGAGAGGAAAAATAATGTCCTATTCAACAAATAAAAATAAAATAAACGTATTGAGGAATTAGAGAAATCCATAAAATTACTAGAAGGTATACAAGGAGAAGATATACAAAAAAACTATGCAAGACAAAGTTAGAATTAAATGAATTTATTGATAAAAAGAACAAATTCTTGGTAGAAAGGCTTCGATTAGAACATTTTGAACACAGTAATAAATCAGGGAGCTTTTTAGCAAATCAACTCAAATTAAACAAAGAAAAAACATCTATATACGGTATTAAAGACACAAATGGAAATATAACTTATGATGAGGGAAAAGTAAACAGTGTTTTTAGAGATTTTTATAAAACTATACATTCCACAAATAAATCCAACAGATGAGGATATCAATCAATTCTTGGATAGAGTAACACTTCCAAAATTAAACAGTAGTCAATCATCAGACGTAGACTCACCATTAACATCAGCAGAACTCCATGAAGCAATAAAAATATGCCAAATAAAAAGTCTCCTGGTCCAGATGGCTATCCAACAGAATTTTATAAAGAATTTTGGAATTATTGGAACCAATATTTTACAGAATGCTATTAGAATCAGAAGAAAATGGCAGGTTTCCAACACGTTTCACGATTCGGTTCTGATGAATCAAGCAAACCCAGAGTGCAGGCGGAACAGGACTCGGAGACGGAGAGTGTAATTGTGAGAATATAGATAAACCACACCCATCATCACAAATATAAAAAATAATAAAACACCCAGGTATAAACATAATCTTTGAGGGTTGATTATTTATCATTAAGAAATAATCTAAGTGTTGTTCTTGGGGATACATCCTTGTTGTATTTCTTTATGAGGTATTTGTGTGGATTGACATGGGTGTATATCTGTCCTTGTGCCTGTGTGCTAATAAAAGATATGGACAAGACAAAAGAAAGAGACAGAAAACATACAAATTAAAGAAAAACAAACAGGCAAAAAACAACAAAAACAAACAACCACTGTGACATTATTCACCTTCACCAGTGCAGACACCGAGCTGTGCTTTAAATTTCATTTACAAACACCAGTTAATTCACCTATAGTGTAACAATCATTAGACCAGGACTACTCAACCAAACCACCCACGAGCCACAATCACTTAAAGCCAAGCGTTCAAGATTAATTTATCAGTACCTCTTATCATTAAATATCTTTGTTTTTATAATTAAACCTATGAAATATATATATATATATATATATATTTTTTTTTTTATTTTTTTTTTTTTATGTTTATATTCATTTTTAAATTGATGTGGAAGAACCAGGTGAGCTCGCCGAGCGCGTGCATTTTGACGTGTGTGCGGGTGTGGGTGTGGAGTTTCCCTGTGTTTTACCCATCACGAAGCTGTCAAAACACGCGTCCAGATATTCCTCCAAATCCCTCACTGTCTCTTCTTCCAGTTTTGTTTATTTTAAACAAGAGGCACAGGTTAACACGAATAGTTAATATGAATTGTATTTTATATTTTTATATTATTATTTTTTAATTTAAATAAAGTTTAAATATATTGGCTTACCTGAAATTTTAATAAAATTGTTTGGTTTTACCTATATCTTGCCATGAAACATGTAGCACAGCACAGCTCTCCTCAGACCTCAGCCATATCCATCACCAGGTGCAGCAATCAGTCCCGGAAAACCTTTGTCGGCGGCCGGAACACCTTCTTCGTCGGTCGGAACACCTTGGTCGTCGGCCGGAACACCCCTTTCGTCGTCGGCCGGACCACCTCTTTCGTCGGCCGGAACACCTCTTTCGTCGGTCGGAACACCTCTTTCGTCGGCTGGAACACCTCTTTCGTCGGCCGGAACAGCTCTTTCGTCAGCCGGTAAACTGTCTTTATTGGCCGGTAAACTGTCTTCGTCGGCCGGTAAACTGTCTTCGTCGGCCGGTAAAGTGTCTTCGTCGGTCGGTAAACTGTCTCCGTCGGCCGGAACACTGTCTTCGTCGTTGGGCGCCGAGGCGGGCGATGAAACGTTGTTGGGCGCCAAGGCGGGCGATGAGACGTCGTCGGGCGCCGAGGCGGACGATGAGACGTCGTTGGGCGCCGAGGCGGGCGATGGGACGTCGTCGGGTGCTGAGGCAGGCGATGAGACGTCGTCGGGTACCGAGGCGGGCGATGAGATGTCGTCGGTCACCGAGACGGGCGATGAGACGTCGTCGGGCGCCGATGTGGGCGATGAGATGTCGCTGGGCGCCGAGACGGGCGATGAGACGTTGTTTGCTTCGTCGAACGGCGAGACATTGTCTGCTTCGTCGAGCGACGGGACGTTGTCTGCTTCGTCGAGCGGCGAGACATTGTCTGCTTCGTCGAGCGACGGGACGTCGTCTGCTTCGTCGAGCGGCGGGACGTCGCTGCTTCGTCGAACGACGGGACGTCATCTGCTTCGTCAAGCGGTGGGACGTCGTCTGCTTTGTCGAGCGGCGGGACGTCGTCTGCTTCGTCGAGCGGCGGGACGTCGTCTGCTTCATCGAGCGGCGGGACGTCGTCTGCTTCGACGAGCGGCGGGACGTCGTCTGCTTCGTCGAGCGGCGGGACGTTGTCTGCTTCGGCGAGCGGCGGGACGTCGTCTGCTTCGGCGAGCGGCGAGACGTCTGCAACGCTGGGACCCTCTGTCGAGGACGAGGCGTTTGCGGCACTCGGACCCTCTGTCGAGGACGAGGCGTCTGCGGCGCTGGGAACCTCATCGTCGAGACCCACGTCGTTGGAAACCTTTGAGACGTTGTTGGGACTAGTGCATTAACAGAGTACCCGAGTTTTCGACAGATCGAGAGCTTTGACTTCTATCGAGGCTTTTTTGTCCACCTCGGGTACCCGTAGTACGTCACATTTCACAGCGCGCGAGGTAGCTTTTAGCTTTTAGTAGACGCTACAAAATGGATTCCTGTGTGCGCACGGATGTTAATGGAGCAGGCCGTCTTGTCAAAAAGGTAAAACAGTTTATAATTTTATAAATTGCGCTACTCATTGAATCATCCTGTTGATTTTCTTTGCTCTGACCACCGTAGTAGATTGTGACAGCAGGGGGCAGTGTTGCATTGCAGGTCACATATATAACACGGCCGAAACAGCGTCCTTTCTCTCGTTTCACAAACAAAAAGCAGCAAATATTCATCTCTCTAGCTATTAAAAACCTATAAACACAATCTCTAAAAGTAAACCTAAATTGCATAGCACTGCAGGCGTGGTACGGTGTGGCTGTGGCCCCATTTGTTTTTTAAGTTTCGGTTCAGCGCCTTACTTTCACTTTTAATATTAACATTAATAACTAATAGTTTTGTTTTTCCTGTGACTTATAATAAATAATAATAATGAATTCCATTTATAATGCACTTTTCATTAATAAAAATCTCAAAGTGCTACAAAGTGTAATAAAGCAAAGATCAAAATAAAACAAGTGATAAAATCAAATAAAATCAATAAAAATATCGACTAAGATCAAAGATAAAATCATGTGGATACAGATGGCTTGCTTAAAAAATAAATAAAATAAAACAATTTTTACTTATCTGCAGTATGATAAATGATAGGAGCATAATAAATGCTCCCAATGTTTTGTTGGTCTTTTTTTCTTTTTGTAAAGACGTTTTTTATGCATTTATATTTATTTATTTATTTTGCATCATAAGACACTGTGACATCATCGGCTACTCGAGTGTCGTTCGAGTTTTTTTATGTTAATGTCGAGGTTAAAAATTATGTACTCGTTCAACCCCTAGTTGGGACCCTCCTTGTCGGGACCCTCCTCGTCGGGACCCTCTGAGACGTCGTTGGGGCCCTCTTCGTCGGGACCCTCTGAGACGTCTTTGGGTAACGAAGAGGAGCCTGCAGCCGACGAGGCCGACGTGGGGTCTGCAGCCGACGAGTCGTGGTCTACAGTTGATGGGTCTGTGTCTTTTGCGACTGGCCCCAGATCTCCAGCGGCAGGGAGGACCTCAGCAGGAACGAGGACCCTTGAAGAAGAGATGAGGACCTCCGGTTGGATGAGGACCACTGATGGAGTAGTGAGGACCTCAGGACCCAGGACCACATCGGGGACAACGTCTGTGGAGAGAAAAAGCGGCACTGCTTCCGATGGACCCGGTCGGTCGGTGGCTGGAACAGGTCTCAATCTTGGCACTGGCACAGGTCTCAGTCTGGGCGCTGGCACGGGAACCGGGTCTGGTGCAGCTGGATCTGAGGAGCTGAGAGTTGTATCATCTGGTGAACTCAGCTGTGAAGCAAATGGTGTGCAGCAAGGCGCCCCAGGCTGAGCAGAAGGAATGGAACCAGTCCAGGAGGTGCTGGCATGTGAAGCTGTTGTTGCTACTGAGCTGCCAGGTGAGAAAGTTCTGGCAGGCAAAGCTGCTGCTGAGCTCAGAAGTTCAGCTGTGGGTGGAGAGCTGAAAGTTGCAGCTGTCTGTGAGCTCTGACGTTCAGCTTTTGTTGAGCTCAGAGGAGACTTTGATGTAGATGGGAAGCTGCGATCAGCAGGTGGTGAGTTGGGAGGCGGACCTGGCTGGACGCGAGTGAACAACAGTGAGCGTAACACACAGCTCTCTTTCCACACCTGCTTGAACAGCTGCCATGCCCCCGACGAGTCGTCTTCGTTGTCAGCTCCAGTGTATGAGGAAATTATGTCCTCTTTTGCGATCAATCTGCTCCACCAATCACTGGAGCTGCAGACGTCCTCCCCCCTCACGGCAGGTACGCAAGGGCATGTGTCTTCCACGCTCCCAGCAACAGGAGCACATGGGTGTACAGCCTCCTCCATCAGCACCAGTCTCCCCTCAGTCCTGTCAGAAACGGTGTCAGCCCGCCCGGCACATGGGCTGACACACTGCCCCCCCCATTTGAAAATTTCCCCGGCTTTTCTGATAGCCGGCATTTGATGGTGGACGGGGTTGGAACCCAGAAATGTCCACTCGTTCAGTCCGATGGCGACCTGGACTGGGAGCCGGTACTGGATTCGCCCAAAACCCCTCTGGTTTCGAGTCCTCGTCCGAGTCGCACTACATCGAACCGAGTGTTGGAACGGAGGGAGGAGACGGCCAAAAAGCTGCGCGGCCGCCTCTGAGCTCCCTCCGTTCTTCCTTTTCAACCAGAAGCGGGTATGAGAGGATCTCCACCTCCGGGTTGTAGTTCCTCCAGCCGGTTTCTGCACGAAACCCATCCATCCATCCATCCATTTTCGTCCGCTTATCCGGGGTCGGGTCGCGAGGGTAGCAGCCTAAGTAGGAAGGCCCAGACTTCCCTCTCCAGCCACTTGGAGCAGCTCCTCTGGGGGAATCCCAAGGCGTTCCCAGGCCAGCCGAGAAACATAGTCCCTCCAGCGTGTCCTGGGTCTTCCTTTGGGCTCGGTGGGACATGCCCGGAACACCTCCCCAGGGAGGCGTCCAGGAGTCATCCTAACCAGATGCCCGAGCCACCTCAACTGGCTCCTCTCGATGTGGAGAAGCAGCGGCTCTACTCCGAGTCCCTCCCGGATGACTGAGCTTCTCACCCTATCTCTAAGGGAGAGTCCAGACACCCTGCGGAGAAAACTCATTTCAGCCGCTTGTATCCGAGATCTCGTTCTTTCGGTCATAACCCAAAGCTCATGACCATAGATGAGGGTGGGAACGTAGATCGATCGGTAAATTGAGAGCTTTGCCTTTCGACTCAGCTCTCTCTTCACCACGACAGACCGGTACAGCGCCCGCTTCACTGCGGATGCTGCACCTATCCGCCTATCGATCTCACGCTCCAGTTTTCCCTCATTCGTGAACAAGACCCCGAGATACTTAAACTCCTCCACTTGGGGCAGGACCTCATCCCCGACCCGGAGAGGGCATGCTACCCTTTTCCGGCTCAAGACCATGGCCTCGGATTTGGAGGAACTGATCCTCATCCCGGCCGTATCACACTCGGCTGCAAACCGCTCCAGCGAAAGCTGTAGATCACGATCTGATGAAGCCAATAGGACCACATCATCTGCAAAAAACAGAGAAGCGATTCTAAGGCCACCAAAACGGATCCTCTCAACACCTTGGCTGCGCCTAGAAATTCTGTCCATAAAAGTTATGAACAGAATCGGTGACAAAGGGCAACCTTGGCGGAGTCCAACTCTCACTGGAAACGAGCCTGACTTACTGCCGGCAATGCGGACCAAGCTCTGACACCGGTCGTACAGGGACCTAACAGCCCATATCAATGGGCCTGGTACCCCATACTCCTGGAGTACCCCCCACAGAACCCCCCGAGGGACGCGGTCGAATGCCTTTTCCAAGTCCACAAAGCACATGTAAACTGGTTGGGCAAACTCCCACGCACCCTCCAGGACCCTGTTGAGGATGTAGAGCTGGTCCAGTGTTCCACGACCAGCACAAAAACCACACTGCTCCTCCTGAATCCGAGGTTCGACTATCCGACGGACCCTCCTCTCCAGAACCCCTGAATAGACCTTATCAGGGAGGCTTAAGAGTGTGATCCCCCTATATTTGGAACACACCCTACGGTCCCCCTTTTTGAATAGGGGAACCACCACCCCAGTCTGCCAATCCAAGGGAACTGCCCCATACAAACCCATACATGTGAATGACTGTCGGCTCGTCCTGACCTGGGACCGCGTCCGGCAGCCGCTGAGCGGGTCCGCTGTTCCGTCTGCGGTGCTTGCGATTCCATGGCCGGGTCATACTGTCACGATTCGGTTCTGATGAAGCAAGCAAACCCAGAGTGCAGGCGGAACAGGACTCGGAGACGGAGAGTGTAAAATAATAAACACTTTAATAATCAAAACAATAAACTGACGGTGCAGTAATTTACAAAACGAGGTGAAAACGATTAGTGGCTCCACCAGACATCAGGGAGATATGATTATGATCCAGTGAGGAACAAATTAAATGAGAGGGATTTTATACTATGAGTAAATCAGTGCCGCTTGGCTGGTGACTGATGACAACAGGTGAAAGTGATTAGGGATGCAAACTGGAGAAGCAGAACTAAGGATTGAGTGAAAACAAAAAAAAAGTATGACAGGCGCAGAGCCTGACAGTATGAACTCAGCCAACATTAGTCTCCTTTTAAAATCAGGCAAGGACCCAGTATTGCCTACCAGTTATCGTCCCATCTCTCTTAGTAATGTGAATGTTAAAATAATTTGTAAATCCCTCTCTAAAAGATTAGAGAGGATAACTCCTTTCATTATTCATCCAGATCAAACTGGATTTATAAAAGTAAGACACTCGACTACAAACACTCGCAGACTATATAATTTAATAGAGTATTCATATAGTAAAAATATTGAAACAGCTATTTTATCTTTAGATGCAGAAAAAGCATTCAATAGAGTAAATTGGAATTTTTTATATGCTACCTTGATTAAATTTGGATTTGGAAACTATTTTATTAATTGGTTGAAAATATTATATAACTTACCAAAAGCATGTGTCAGGACAAATAATCAAATATCGTCAAGCTTTTGTTTAGAGAGGGGCACAAGACAGGGATGCCCACTTTCACCCGCATTATTTGCTATGTTTATTGAACCTTTAGCAGCAGCAATAAGGCAAAGTGCTGACACTAAAGGCATACAGTGTAAAAATATAGAACATAAAATTAGTCTATATGCTGACGATGTTTTACTTTTTCTTCAAAACTCAGAAAACTATATCTAATGTTATCAAATTAATAAACTTATTCTCACAAGTTTCTCATTATTCTATAAATTGGTCAAAATCTACAGTTCTTCCAATACATTGTGTGTTTAATACTTCTTTAAATGAAAAACTACAATCAGGTAACATTACATACTTGGGTATTTAGATTTCTCATAGATTAGAAGACTTAATAAAATTAAATCATATACCACTTTTAAAGAAAATTGAAGACGATCTTACTAGATGGAAATCTCTACCAATTTCACTTATGGGAAGAGTTGCCTCAGTAAAGATGATGGTCTTGCCGAGAATAAATTATTTATTCTCAATGATTCCAAATAAACCTTCAAATGAATGGTTTAAGTCCTTGGATTCTTTCATATCTAAATTCCTTTGGAAAAACAAAACTCCACGTATTAGCTTAAAAACACTACAGAAATCTAAAGAAACCGGAGGATTAGAACTTCCAAACTTTTATCACTACTATTTAGCAAATAGGTTAGAATATATTTCAAAGTGGCTAAATCCAAATGCACTAGATGTTACTTGGTTAGATATAGAGCAAACTTTATGTAATAATATTAGGATTTCAGATCTGCCATTTATTAGTATAAATATAAAAAACATGTCTGCTTTAAAAGTATCAATATTAGCTCATCTCTGACAGCATGGTGGGAGTATCTGAAAATGACAAAGTCTTCACTACTCCCATGCAGACAAACACCCATCTGGAACAATCCTGACATACAGAAAGAAAATAATATGTTAAATTTCTTAGGTTGGAGACTTAAGGGAATTGAACGTCTGGAACACATATTTGATGGTGTAGACTTTATTTCATATAATGAATTAATAATTCAATATGGCATTGACAATAAATACTTCTTAGAATATCAATAAATTAAGTCTATTGTAAAAAATAAATTTAAGCTTAAAGGTTCAGTATGCAGTTTCTGTAGAACTGCAGCAGTTAGAAATATTTTCAACAGGCAAAGCATTCTGATCCCTCCCCCTCAGAGCCATATGTGGCTCTGCCCCCTTGTGGTCTGTTGAATTTCAAATTCAAGCTCTGTTTTTATTGGCTGATTCAAATTCAAGCTCTGTTTTTATTGGCTGGTTACAAACTCTGTTTTTATTGGCTGGAAAATGGCGGGTCACCTTTTCTTTTTAGAAATGCTTATTTACCACCTGGAGAAGCAAGGGGACAATATTTTTTTTAATTTTTTTTCAGAGATTACCTGGCTAACATCAGTCTGTCAGGAGGTAGTGACAGAGTGAAGAAATATGTTCATAAAAAAAGCTACATACTGCAGCTTTAACAGAGAATTGTTAAAGACACCAATATGCGTGTCAGAATTAATTAATCTTAAACAACCCAAATTGTTATCTAAAATATACAAGAAATTGTCTAGAATCGATGACTCCATAATGCTTCCTGTTGCAAAATGGGAGACAGATTTATCAGTCAACTTTGACCAAAACACCTGGTCTCAAATATGTTTAAAAACATTTAAAATGACTAGAATATCTAATTTACAATTAATACAGTATAAAGTTCTCTATAGAGTACACTATACAGGTCAGCAAATGTTTAAGATGGGATTTATATCATCCAACAATTGCTCACAGTGCACAAGTAATATACCTGATGATTATATTCACGCACTCTGGTTCTGTCCACCTGTTCAGAGGTTCTGGGTCCAGGTATGTGAGGACTTGTCTACATGTCTGAAATGTAATATTCCACTCTCTCCATCTGTTTGCTTATTGGCTATCCTTGAAGATGTTACACTAGAAAAAAATAAATCTCGCATGATCTTCATTGCTTTATGCATCGCAAAGAAAACCATACTCCTGAATTAGAAAAATAAAAATAATCTTAGCATTAATCAGTATAAAAATCTTCTGTTAGATCATATTAGTCTTGAAACAGCATCTGCCGACACATCGGATCAATCTATCTGGCATTCTTTGATCGGCTCCGTTACGTAGTGAGGGTGGGGGGTCTGGGATCTGGCCTTGTGGGGCATTGGGGCTGGTGTGGGGGGAGGTTGGGGTTTGGGACGCCGGGGTTGGGGCTGCTTGGGCGGGGAGGACCCTGCCTTCAACCTGGGGAGGACCGGGGTTCTGGGGATGTCTGCTGGGGGCGGCATGCGGGCCCTCGGGTGGTCGGTGGCGGCGGTCATGGGTCGCCGGTCGGTGACCCGGCTGTGCTGGGGTGGTTTCGGGTTGGGCGCCGGGAGCTAGGGATTCTGGGGACGTGTCGTCCCTGGGCTTGGGCCTGGTGGAGATCGGGGATCTTGGGCTCTGGCAGGCAGGTCACCGTGCTATGGGCTGGCCCGCGCGCTGGTGCCCGGCTCTGGCCGGTGGCCCTCGGCTCGCTGGTGGGTTGGGGGTTCACATGCTGGGGGGTTGGGTGTCTGGGAGCGTGACTGGTGGCCCATGGGAGGGGGCAGGTTGACCTAGCTTGGGTGTCTAGTGTGTTATGTGTTCTGAAAGTTGTTAGTATGAAGGGTGGGTGTAGTATTTCTTCTGGGGTGGGGACTGAGTGGATGTCTTTGATGATGGTCTGGGACTATGCATGGCCGGTGTGTGGGCCCTTTCTATGGTGGAGGCCAGCTCCCGGTGCTTCGTGGCTCTGTCAGTAGTTGGGCGGGCGCTCTTGGCCGTGTCGTCCATGTGGGATTTTTGTGTCCTCTTGGGCGGCGGGCCGACTGCGGTTCGTAGGGGTCTTGGCGGCCCTGATGGATGTGGGCTGTTGGTTCTGCTGTTGGTGGCCCTCGTGGCCGTGTCCCTTTCTAGAGGGGGGGGGGGGTATTTAGGGTCAGCGGGGGAGCTGACTTGCTGTGAGAGCATTGTTCCTGCAGATATTTTCTCCCCATCCCTCACCACGTACCTCCACCCTCTTCATCTGTTCGAAAGACTTGTCTGTGATCAGCTAACTGATTTCCTACAAGCAAACCATATTCTATCACAATTCCAGTCAGGATTCAGAAAACAACACAGCACCGTCACTATAGTTCTCAAAGTATTAAATGACATCATACATGCCCTGGACTGCAAACAATTCTGTGTTGCCCTATTCATAGACCTGTCCAAGGCATTTGATACAGTTGATCATAGACTATTGACAAACATCCTGGAACACTCTGGTCTATCAAAACTTGCAGTCTCCTGGTTCACCAACTACCTAACTGACAGAACGCAGTCTGTTCATGTAGCCGGATCCTCCTCTACATTCTTAGATGTTGTGAAAGGGGTGCCACAGGGTTCTGTCTTGGGTCCCATTCTTTTCTCCCTATACATCAACGATCTTTGCAGTGATCTGTCAAATGCCTCCCACCATTATTACGCAGATGACACCATCATCTATTGCTGTTCTTCCTCCCTCAGCCAAGCTTTCACCTCTCTTCAGGATGCTTTTAATATTATTCAGTCACGGCTGCAAAAACTTAGACTGGTCCTAAATGCCGAGAAAAGCAAGTTCATGGTTCTTGCCAACAGAAAGCTGCAACCAGAGAACCCACCTCAAATTGGAACCCAAGAGGGAAAACAAATAGAAATGGTCTCCACCTACAAATATCTAGGTTTCAACATTGACACTGAACTGTCTTTTAAAACCCACATCTCCAAAATGGCCACTAAACTCAAACTGAAGCTAGGTTTCTTCTTCAGAAACAAATCCTGCTTCTCATGCAAAGCCAGGAGAACATTAGTAGCTGCAACATTCATGCCAATACTAGATTATGGTGACGTGCTGTACATGAGTGCTGCATCAAAATACCTACAGTCCTTAGACTCCATTTACCACGGTGCCCTTCGGTTCATTACTGACTCCAGTTATCGCACTCATCACTGTGAGCTTTACGTAAAATCTGGCTGGTCATCTCTCAGCACTCGCAGATACACTCACTGGATATCCTTCATCTACAAGACCCTCCTAAACCTAGTCCCGTCATACCTCACCTCCTTAATACAAACATCACACAGTCATTACTCCCTGCGCTCTAACGATTTAGTCCTCCTGTCAGTTCCTCCTGTCAGAACTGAACTAGGAAAAAGAGCGTTCAGCTTCGCCGTCCCCTCAGCCTGGAACAACTTACAGAAAGATCTGAAACTATCAACATTCATCTCTCCTGGATCCTTTATGTCAACCGTAGTAGAAAATGTCATCAAGAAACTTGACCATTGCAGATGTTTCTAACCACTACTTATCCAATATACATGTCATTGTTGGTTTTTTTTTGTCTGCTTGTTTTGTATATAATGTATATAGAAATCTGTCATATCCTGTTGGTTTTGAACTGTCAACATCTGTTTACTGTGATTGTAGTTTTCTTTATTTTCTTTTTGATAAGTGCAAATGCCTATTGCCAATGTGACGTGTACTGCTGACCACTTGACCAGGTCACCCTTGTAAAAGAGATCTCGATCTCAACGGGCTCTACCTGGTTAAATAAAGGTGATTGATTGATCATCTCAAATTAATAGATGTAGGGATTTTGAGACTCGGTTGTGCTGCAACGTTTTTACATCTCTGTTGTTCAAAGCCACTTGGGACTCAATTTTATTATACACCTTAGACATTCACTCATAAACATCCTCATAAAATTCACATATAGGAATTTTGAGTGAGCACTATTGTTATGGGTGGCGGGATGACATCACTCTCGCCCCCCGTGACTATGCTCACTCACAATTATGCATTTAGACCATAAGGGCCTGGGTTAGAGTTGAAGTGGAGGGGAAACTGGCATAATGCCAGCCTTTGCTCTTTCTCTTTCCCTTTTTAAGTGCACTTTACAACAACACACACCAACAACACATTTGGGGACGAGGGTGTGTGTGTCGGGGTCTAGATTTGTTAATTTCAATTTCAATTTTAATTATTTATTTATATAATATGTAGTAATTTAATGAGGGGGTAAGGTATTTAAACACTTACAGGGCCACCATTATTCTAAAATATAGGACTTATTGGTCAGTTTACTGACTTACCTATTTTAGATGTGCAGGTCTGAGCAGAGTTTATCTGCACAAACTTGCCACCAATTTGCGAGTTCATCCTTTTTCCGGTATTAAATTGCTTTAACTGTGACTAGGAAAAATGTAATTTCACAAGAGACTTCAATTTATGTTGGTCTACCAGAAAATAGATCTTGTATTGAAATTATCATGAATGTACATTAAACATTTGTATCGATATTAGCTCTGATTTAATAACTCGTTGACAAGAATTCAAATTAAAATCAAACAGACAGTTAGGAACTTTTCTGTTGGCACATTACTTAACAGATTAATAGCTTATGAAAAATAAGAAATAGGAGGAAGAATATAAGAATTGAAAGCTAAGTTAACCGAAGTTAATTACTTTGAAACTACCAGGGGGGCACCTTCCCGAACAGGTCCGGCTGTACTTCCGAGCGTTCAGCATACAAACAAAGCCTCTTTACCTGGTGACGATAAGTCCCTGGGAGATGAGGGCTGAGAAGTTTGTGGACACTACCGGACTGTGTGGTCCAGCTCACGTCCAGTCGACTTCCGTGTATGGCTGATTCAGACGACCGGTAGCACGCTTTCACCGGCAGGAACAGAACCAAGCGCACTGACTTATTTTCAAAATAAAACTTCAGAAAACAAATTCTTTCATAGAATGAGTGAGTGGGTTACAGTAAGCTTTACTGTAACACCAGCTGAAACGTGGGTCTAATTGACACAATGACCGGAACGTCTCCAGCTTTTTCCAGAGAAGAAACCAAGTTCTTAGGAGGTTCTTCCCTTTGACTCTAAAGAAAATGCAGGAAATTGACCTTTTATATGGGAGGCGGGGTCTCCCCACCTCCTCAATAACTATTGGCTGGTTTAACAAAATAAGAGATGGATATTTCATCTGATAGGCAGAACTGTCTCTGACGGACAACAGGAAAACTGTTTACAGAATCGGCCAGATGGCCTGCTTGTGAGCACAGAGAATATTATGGCTAACTTTCACAGACAAAACAGAGAAGGAAGTTGCAAGTTAAAAGTTTACCATGGCTCATGTCCCAGATTCAGAACCTGCTTGTTCTTGCAGAAATAAAACCAGCAGAAGGTCAAAACTCATGAAAGTAACAGATCATCATTAAAATGACAAAATATACTGTAGATCAATTCTGAATTAACACACATTAAAGAGAAAGTTCAATCTGATTAATTAGTGTCCATTAATTCAAAATAATTGTAACGAAATATAGTGTCCATTTGTCTCCTTGAGAGTTTCAAGAAGGTGTAACACTGAGAGTTTCAGAGAGATGCAGAGAGGTGTACTTGAAGGTCAAGACAGAGGGCCTGTATCACTACAGTCCCCCTTTTTGGAAGTCATCGCCTGTCCTTGGAGATGAGTTCCAACACGAAAGGATACCACCGAATGTCTCTGACCTCTATGTAATCTAGCAAGTGGAAAAATAAAATAAAATAAAAAGTTCAAAATTATACTCCCATAATGTTTTTGGAAATTCCATTCTGTTCGTAGGTAATCCCATTACGGTAAGCTTTCAATCCTTTGGAAAACATAGTCTGTTAACCCATGGAAAACTGAGTCTGTGATCCTTTGGAAAACAAAGTCTTATAATCCACAACGGTAAATCCACAACGATGGGGGTTATTGATTTCATCAGCAAGAATGGATTTTAATCAGCATGTAGAGGGGATCCCTCGATTGAAGCAGAGGAGGCGGCCCTTGGATGAAGGTTGAAGACCAACGTTGGATCAGCAGGTCCCCACATCGAAGGTTGCAGGCTGGATGGCTTCCAGTCGGTGCCACCCTGGTTCAATGTGTCATGCAATTATGTGGTTTTAGGTGGGCTTATGATTGGGATTCTACATTAAGCCTTACCTATATGCACCTGGTATGTAAGCTATCATGGATTAGATCAGCTAAAATTACCAATTAAGGGGTGGATCAATGCTGTAAAAATCAGATATAGGGATCTATACCTATAGAAATGTGGAGGGCTTCTGTAACGAAGGCCTCTTCTTTCAAACTATTCCTCCATTCATTATTTAGTTTAGGTTAAACTAAAATAAAAAAAATGAAAACTAGTTTGGTCTAAATGTCTGTTGTCTTTTAGACGAACGACGCAAGATTTGGTATTCCCTATAAATTTTGAAGTCTATGGCGAGACTCATCAAAATGAATAGATCTAGAATAGAAACGATCGAATCGGTCCTACCTAAATGATTGGGAGGTCAGTGTAGATTATAGTACCTTAAGTAGTATTGATCTACAATGACTCTTCAAAGATTGAGATCTTTAACAAAATGAACAGCATGTTGGCATAGTTAAATCCATTTAAGTCTTCAACTAATCAACAATCAAAACCTCTATTGGCTGGGAGTGTTCAGAAAACAATAACAACTTCAATAACAACAAAAGTAGCAATTAAGCAACTAAAAACAACGTTTCACTACGTCAAACTCACTCTGGTCGTCAGATTCCAACGTGTCACACACAAGAAAAACAGTTCTTAGCTTTATAACCGATGTCAATTAAATCCTGCAGATTTAAACGGTTGTTAAGGTTAGTTTTTGTTGTGGGTTTTATGCTTAGCGTTTCTAAGTTCTAGTTGGAACGGTTTCTTTTCGCAACTAGTATAGTTTAAACTGTTTAGTTTATTTACTATCCTGTGCTTGGACGACCTTATTTTCCCATGAAGTCTGTGAGTTTGCGAGATCTTTGTCGTTTGTGGGGTTATTGAAATCTTTGTCCTTGACATGGGCATGGCCTAACATCACCCCCCTGTAGTCATGGGGGACCACGCACACGGGTGTGGACGTCCGTCCATGGGCACGCGTTAGGATGTCTTTGTTTAGTTCAAGCTGTTTGCGTAGTTTATTGGGAACCTTGTACAGGAACCTTATAGGTTTCGGCCAACGTATCTCTGTACCTTTACCTCTTTCTGCGTAATTCAGGTGTGTCACAACTGTTGGCGCAGTCGCAAGTGTGTCTGACTGGTCAGACTGCGACGGGTCACTGTCGTTGTGATGTACGTCTCCCCACTTCATGACTGAAGAGGTGCTCTTTGAGTCCGTAAGAACTATGTCATCTCTGAGTAGTTCTAGATTCAAATGCTCTTGAACCAAGGTTTCATCGAAAGCTTGGCTGATAGCCGAATTACCTGTCCCAGAGTACAGTACAGCGTCCTCGGTGTGGGACCCTCGGATCTCCACACCTTCCTCTACCTGTGGTAGGAAGTGAGAGTATGCCCCCCTTTTGTTTGAGGAGGGGTCCTCAAAATCTGTAACCATGAAGTCCAAGTGACTGTCAGCGTGTTGTAGACTGTCACTTTCAGGACTCGGATGTCCTTGAACCAAGACTTCACTGCAATCTTGGCCGTATGCCGAATTACCTGTCCCACAGGACAGTACAGCGTCTTTGGTGTGGGATCCTTGGATCTCCACACCCTCTGCTACCTGTGTTAGGTAGTGCTCAGTGAGTGCTGAAGGTGTCAGCTCGCAGAGGAGGTCCTCGTGATGGGCCAGAGTCTGGTCCAATTGTTGAGTCTCCTCTGTCTCACCTGTATATGAAGGTTCACTTACTGGGTTTGTGGTCTCGGTTGGGGATTCCTTCGTGACCTCAGCGGTACCTGCTGTTAGACAGTCAGTGTCCTGACCTTGGGGAGGTACCTCGATTGGCAGTGGACTGCTCACTGTGGCCCACATTGTCTGATTGCCATAATTTATAATCGCTTCAAAGCGATTCATAAAATATTGGCCAACCACAAATGGAGTCTGGAGTGAGTCAAGTTCAGACACATATACCGGGTGGTATAGTGACATTTCGCCAATCTGCATGTGAGCCATGGCTATTAGGGTTGTTCTCGTCTTTACGAGGCCCTGTTACTCACCATAAGTGTATTTCACAAAGGGTATTTGCCTGTCAACATCATTAGCGGCGGTCCTTAGCTCCTCAAACAGTTCGGCTGACATGATAGACACGTCTGAGCCGCAAACCAGGAGTGCTTCTTGCGCGAGGACCCCTTCCAATGTGAGTGGCAGGCAGTGATGGGAATAACGGAGTTACAAATAAACGGCGTTACAAACGGAGTTATTTTTTTCATTAACGGGTAATCAAAGTAGTTACTATGTCTATCGTTACAACGCCGTTACCGTTACATTCACTAAATGGGGGTACGTTAGTTAACGTTGTCTTCCGCGCTGGCTCTCGTAAACTGTTTACTTTTTTCCCCCTTGGTAAGGGAGAGGAGGAGGTGGAGGGAGCAGAGGGGAGGGAGGGTAGGAGGGGGAGGGAGCAGAGGCGAGGGAGGGGCGAAACAATAAGAATGCTGCTGATTGGCTAATGTAGAGTGTCAGGCAGAGGTCAGCCAATCAGATGTTTTGTTGTTCAGTTCACTCTCAAACCACAAGCCGCAGGCTCGCTGCTTCAAATCTGAAAAGTCCGGCAGCAATGGCGAGTCTGGAGGGAAAGTTGGCGTTTTCAAAGTGGAAATACAGACACTACTTTACTCTCCTTGAGGTAAAAGGCAAGAACGTGCATGTGAAGTGTACATTATGTCCCGGAGAGAAGTGTACGTCCGTCGTAATCTGATCTGACAAGCATCTCTCACAACTGCTCAGGTAATTCAGATTTTCAGTACTGTTTTAAAAGTACTTCATATTGTTAAAATGGTTATTTTGTTTGTAAGAAAATACTTGAAGAACCAGTTGTGTGAGGGTTTGATTTTATTTTACACTACAAAGCACTTATTTTAACTGTTTACTTTTATTTCTAAGAAAACACTTGAACAGTACAGGGTGTGCATAGAGCTGAAAACACAATTGTTATATTATTTTGTTAACCTGTATTTTGTAATGAAGAAAAAACTTGAAGTATAGTATGTCAACCAGTCATGTTCTGTTGAGGTGCTGTAAGCATTTCTACTTTAAATTCGTAGATATATCTAAACTTAAACCAACCAAACAAACAATAGTTACTTTCCCTGGTAACTAATTACTTTTATAGGTGAGTAATTCAGTTACTAACTCAGTTACTTTTTGGGAGAAGTAACTAGTAACTATAATTAATTACTTTTTTAAAGTAACATTCCCAACACTGGTGGCAGGTAAGATCTCTTAGCTATCCCCCTTTTTATAAAGTTACACAGAAACCGTTTAGGTTTTTTCACACGTTTCTGTGTACGTGTGACTCTGTCTGTGTAATCTACGTCGCTGTCAGCATCATGATGGCTGTCTGCCTCATGACCTTCGGGGCACTGAACATCAGCAATCTGTTTGCTGTCAGTAGCTTTGTCAATGATGACGATGTTGTCAACTATGTGCACTGAGTTGTTGCAAAAGGCAGTGCTACGCGTCGCTTCGTCAGGTTGAACAACGTTGTTTGTGTTATCATCAAGGACAACGTCACACGTTGTGTCAGCTTGGTCAACCACAGTAACATTCAAATCATTTGACTAACAACTTACAACCTAAGTCACTTCCGCGCGCAGAGGCGTTGTTTCCTTAATCTGGAGCTTATGTGACTCTTTGCATGTCCCGAACTGTGCAGTTCGAGGGGCAGGGGCAGGAGGGCCGCTTCTCGGGGGTACATGTCGGGACAGACCATTTTTCAAAGGGTCACGGCTCCCAGACATCAACTTCTCTCGAAGTTCACCCACTGTGAGACCTAGGTGAGAACTCTTTTGGTTCGATCTGAACCATCTTGGTTCACCTAGAGAGCGAACACCTACCTTGTGTGGTTCTTTGCTCATCTCAGGGTTTTCCACCTGAGGTGAAAGAGAAGCAGAACTCCCTGTGAACCGATCAGAGTCACTGTTCCAGCTGGACACAATCTGTGGTTTGTTATCATGAAAAACCTGTTTACTTTCGCACTCTGTAGGAGAGGGAACCTCTTCTATTTTCTGCGAGTGGGATGTGACCTTTTGACCCGGACAAACCTCTGATGGAATCCTAGGTTGTATCCTTGTCTCAAAAACCCACGTAGCGTAATCTTTTATCTTTTCCATGCTGTCCTTTTTGCAATCAAACGTCAAGCGAACACATTTCATTTGGAAAGGCATGAGATGCGTAGTGAAAAGACGTTTAAACTCCTCATCTTCCTCTAAGCCAGGGACAATTTTGCCCCCGGAGTAGGCCGAGAGGAGCCTGTCGTAGAACGACAGGGGACTTTCCCACGTATCCTGATGGACGTTACATGTAGCCAAGTAATTAGCATACGATGAAGCAGATTCTCCCACTTTGCGACAAGCACGTGCAGGAATCCCAAGGCCCCCACGTATCCATCTAGGATAGATAGAAGGGGAGGCCCGATCAGGTGATGCGCCTGTTTGAACATCCATCTTTGTACTGATTTTCTGTGAAAAATCAAGTAAAGTGGGTCTCATTTCATAGTGTGCATCCCCAACATGTGATGCCTGCAGCAGTCAACATGGAGTCCAAGATGTGAAATCAAATAAAAATCAGTGATCTTTATTAATTTGTCAACCTGTGACAAGATCAACACGTCGGCTATCTTTGTGTGATTTCTGTGAAAATCAAGACAAAAGATGCCTCATGTGTGTTATTTTAAACTTGCAGTTTAAAATAAACTGGGACAGACAGCTTGTTTCACACAGAATATATGATAAAAGTGTCAAGTTATATCAAAAAGCAGACATGTCTGTACTAAATCTGTGTAACTGTTCTGCCATCAACATTTGATTTTCTGCGAAAATCAAATTAAAGGATGCTGTGAGTACAATATTTCAAAATGCTCCCCTTTTAAAACAGGAACGTCCAACATGTACAAATTACAGGAAGACTGCATCTTCTAAAGTAACCAGCAGATGGGGGTGCCGCGCTGGATAAGTTTATCACAGCGACGGCAATTTCTCTATCTGACCTCTATAGAGGCGCTGTTCTCGTCGGTGAGCGCAGCTGTGAGCTGCTAAACATTCACAGACGTCTAACAACGGATCAAAAACATCAATCAGAAAAATCTAGAGCCCTCACGTGACAAAACTCTAGCACCCCAGTCTAAAAATAGACGATTTGATGTGAGTAACATCGTTTAGGACAGGTAAAGTGATTCTTTAAACTGCGTTTAAAAGAAAGCGGTCGGACCCATAAAGCAGTTGCAGCTCCCGGTGTCACGTGACCCGGTCACATGGCGATCGGCAGACTCAGAGCAACTGACTCAATCCACCCATTAAAATCTCAAAAACACCGCGATGAAACAGTCTTTTCAGAGATAGTAACGGACAACAAGCCTGAACTTGTCTGGGACAAACAGCTGAAGTGAAAGTTGACGAGGAGTGAGCTCCTCACCCCCCTTTAGCGTCAACACCTACAGCGTAATCGACCAATCACAGCGAAGACAGAACCGTAGTTCAAAAACCCAAGTGTTCATGGGAAATGTAGTCTTCCAAACCTAATGCCACCCACGTGTGACGTGCCGTTCGAGCGGTGCGTTCACGGACCTGTGGTCGCCAAACGTTAGCGTGGAACGGACTTTTCAACGTTCTAAAACAGTCATAAATATCGCAAAACACCGCGGTTAAGCCAGTCTTCGACGATATCACGTGCATAGAACCCAAACAACACAGATAAACTGTCAGAAATGTGTGCAAAAATGAATCTGACAACCACAGTCTACAGAAGAAACTTTTTTGAACACGACACACAATGGACCAATCACAACGCTTTAAGCAGCCATTTTGCCTCTCGGTACCGCTAACCGCTAGCTCGACCCAAAGTTCTAGACACACTATCACAAAATAAACGTAGAATACACCACAGAAAATACTGCTAATGAGCCCAATCACATCCAGGCTAGCTCCCACGCCTCCCAAAGAAGGCAGTACATCTAACTGTATAAACAACGGACTTTACGTCTATCGGAACCGTGTCCCGGTCCAAACTGAGTGGGTCCACTCAAACCTCAGCCAACAACACATTGTAACAGATTAGGTAAAATGGAGCAGCAAATGAGTGAAACAGACTTTCAACATCAATCCGCAGATGTAATAAAATGAAGCAGTGGTGACACGGCGGTCACAACAATGAAAAATGCATGCAGCCTCGCGACACGTAATGAAACGTCTCACAAAAACAAACATTCATTCATCCGCAGCTTCAAGCATACGTTGAAATGTGAAAGAAAAGATAATTCTAACGGGAAACGCACCAGACAATGCCACGATTAGCAATCTCTGACACCCACCAGCCAAAACTATTCTATAAGTCCAAAACAGGATGCAGAACTATGCCAACAAACACCGTGAAAATAAGCTACACAAAACAACTTAATAACCGTCTCAGGAATGCGGACGAGCCACCAAATGTAGTAATTTAAATGGGGGGTAAGGTATTTAAACACTTACAGGGCCACCATTATTCTAAAATACAGGACTTATTGGTCAGTTTACTGACTTACCTATTTCAGATGCGCAGGTCTGAGCAGAGTTTATCTGCACAAACTTGCCACCAATTCGCGAGTTCATCCTTTTTCCGGTATTAAATTGCTTTAACTGTGACTAGGAAAAATGTAATTTCACAAGAGACTTCAATTTATGTTGGTCTACCAGAAAATAGACCTTTTATTGAAATTATCATGAAAGTACATTAAACATTTGTATCGATATTAGCTCTGATTTAATAACTACGTTGACAAGAATTCAAATTAAAATCAAACAGACAGTTAGGAACTTTTCTGTTGGCACATTACTTAACAGATTAATAGCTTATGAAAAATAAGAAATAGGAGGAAGAAGATAAGAATTGAAAGCTAAGTTAACCGAAGTTAATTACTTTGAAACTACCAGGGTGGCACCTTCCCGAACAGGTCCGGCTGTACTTCCGAGCGTTCAGCATACAAACAAAGCCTCTTTACCTGGTGACGATAAGTCCCTGGGAGATGAGGGCTGAGAAGTTTGTGGACACTACCGGACTGTGTGGTCCAGCTCACGTCCAGTCGACTTCCGTGTATGGCTGATTCAGACGACCGGTAGCACGCTTTCACCGGCAGGAACAGAACCAAGCGCACTGACTTATTTTCAAAATAAAACTTCAGAAAACAAATTCTTTCATAGAATGAGTGAGTGGGTTACAGTAAGCTTTACTGTAACACCAGCTGAAACGTGGGTCTAATTGACACAATGACCGGAACGTCTCCAGCTTTTTCCAGAGAAGAAACCAAGTTCTTAGGAGGTTCTTCCCTTTGACTCTAAAGAAAATGCAGGAAATTGACCTTTTATATGGGAGGCGGGGTCTCCCCACCTCCTCAATAACTATTGGCTGGTTTAACAAAATAAGAGATGGATATTTCATCTGATAGGCAGAACTGTCTCTGACGGACAACAGGAAAACTGTTTACAGAATCGGCCAGATGGCCTGCTTGTGAGCACAGAGAATATTATGGCTAACTTTCACAGACAAAACAGAGAAGGAAGTTGCAAGTTAAAAGTTTACCATGGCTCATGTCCCAGATTCAGAACCTGCTTGTTCTTGCAGAAATAAAACCAGCAGAAGGTCAAAACTCATGAAAGTAACAGATCATCATTAAAATGACAAAATATACTGTAGATCAATTCTGAATTAACACACATTAAAGAGAAAGTTCAATCTGATTAATTAGTGTCCATTAATTCAAAATAATTGTAACGAAATATAGTGTCCATTTGTCTCCTTGAGAGTTTCAAGAAGGTGTAACACTGAGAGTTTCAGAGAGATGCAGAGAGGTGTATTTGAAGGTCAAGACAGAGGGCCTGTATCACTACAAATATATATATATATATTTTTTTTTCTTATATATATATATATTTTTTTTTTTCTCACCTCCTGCTTTCCTGGCAGACATTCTGGGGGTGGGCCGTCGGGGGTTGGCTTGAGCTATGGGAGGGTTCGGGACCTGAGGGTTCGCCGTGGGCGGGGCTGGCATAGTGCTCTCCCTGGGGCTGCTTGGGCTCGGGTGTCCTGTCCTGTCGGCAGGGCGGGTGTTGGGCCGAATCCTGGATATTGGCTACTCTCCACCCCAGAATGAATGGGCCTACCTCCTGGGCTTGGGTGTGGGTTGCCCCATGTAGGGGGCAGGTACATGTCTTGCACCTAGGGGGTATAGAGTGTGCATCAGGATTATGAATGGAACGTGTCGTTATTGTTTGTCTTTGTGTGAGTGAGGATGAGGTTGGGTCTGAGTGAGTGTGTCTGTGTATGAATGTCTAATTGTCAGGCTGGGACTTAGACTGCCCCCTCTCTGTTACATCTGAGGCTACTTGGTGTCGCGTTCCTACCACGTGACCCCCGGGTGTGTGTCCCTTTGCCTGCTGGCGTGCTGGGGGCCCTTGTTGTCGCTTTCAGGGGTTGGGCGCTTGGACTTGTGTCGGCTTGGCCTGGTGGGGCTCGGGTCCTCTGGTCCTATCGGGTCGGGGCCTGAGGGGTGGGCGTCCCCGGTGCCCGGGCCTCGGTGTCCGGGCCTAGGGCTACGTCAGTGCAACGGGCTTTTGCAGCGGGCTCCGGTGGGGGCCTGTGAGTTTGTCGCTGTTGGCCCCTGGGGGTCATTGTGTGTAGTCGCTGGTGGGGCTCTTCCGGTTCTCCCATTTGGTCGGATCTGGGAAGTGGGTGAGTGGCTCGTCCTGTTCGAGTGGCCCTGGGGACTCTGGGCTCGGGGTCCTTCTTGGGGTCTTGGGCTATGATCGCCCCTTCGTCTGTCTCGGGCCTTGGCTTGGGGGGGGGGTGGATCTCTGATGCTTCACGGTCGCTACTGAATGTTCTATTCGAGGAACCTTATTCACTTATGCATGCTCACAACCACACACAAATGGATGCAGGGATGTCATATGCGGAACCTTATTCACTTATGCATGCTCACAATCACACACAAATGGATATTATATGTAGAAATTCCATTTCTATGCAGATATGTAGATGGGTATGTGACTGAATATGATTGTATATGTATGTATACTGTATATATATTTGTAGGTATGGCAGGGTATGTTTATTTATGGAAATCTACTGCAAGGTAATGAATATTATTAGTCTTTATGCATGTGTGTTTCGTTGCTGTGTTCTGTCATGTACTTTGCAGGATTGCAGACGGAGGTTGGGTGTGTTTGCCTTGTGCTCTTTTTGTGGATAGTTGTTGTGTTTTGTTGTCTTACTTTCTATCTTTCCTTTCTCTCTATAAAAAAAATCATTTCTATCTTTCCTTTCTCTCTATAAAAAAAATCATATCGGTGTGAGGGGATGGCTGTAAGGTGGGAAGGGAAAAAAGAAGATAATATTGTCTGCATACAAGCAAACGGGACTGTCAGAAGCATAAATGCCGGTGATCAACGGATGGGTCCTTATGGAGATAACAAGGGGTTCCAAGACCAGTGCAAACAATGGTGAGAGACAACACCCCTGTCTGGTTAAGCGATGCAATAAAAAAAGTGAGATATTTGTTGTTTAAATGATTATTCAAATCATCAGTTCACCTGTTGGTGTGGTGGTTAGCTCTGTGACCTCACACTCACAAGGCTCCTAATGTAGGAAATCTAACAGTCGGATCAGTGATGAGCTCTGGAGACACAACTGGAGGATGTTTCCTAAAATCTGTTGTTTTATCTTTGATGTGAATCATGTTGATGATGAGACAAACATCTTCCAGCAGTCAGAGATGTAGTCCACAGTGTAAACAACAAACATCATCAGTCAACAAATCAGAACCAGGATTATTGTTTTGATGTTTCTGTAAACTTTCTGTATCAAATATGATTACTGCCCTCTGCCAGCAAACACAACATGACTTGATGGAAAAATAAAATTTTATATAATTCCGGAAAAAAAGATGAAATTTGATTCAGTCTGTTTCTTTTTATGTCACATAATCCTGATCAGAGAGCTGGAGTTGAGTTTCAACAGTGTTTAATGAACTGGGCTGGAGGTTAAATGTGTTTCCAGTAAAGTGAACCAGACTCTGCAGCAGCTGCATCAAGAAGTTCAGTTTCTGTTCTCAATGACAGACGGAGGTTTTTGTACGACTGTTTTTCACTGTGTGAGCACATACTGACTGTTGATGACATGCAGACTCTGACAGTAATAAACTGCAGCATCTTCAGCCTGAACTTCTCTGATGGTCAGAGTGAAGTCAGACTTTGATCCACTGCCTGAAAAATGATCTGGAGTTCCTGAGACTCGACTGCTAGAAAAATAAATTAAAAGTTTAGGAATTTGTCCATCTTTCTGTTGGTACCAGGCTAATTCGTGGTATTTGTTCCAAACATAAACATCCTGACTGGTTTTACAGGTGATGGTGACGGGTAGTCCAGCAGCAGATCTCACTGCTGCATCTTGAGACACAGTGACCTGTCCTCTGGACTCTGAGGACACAGAGACAGAAACAGAAAGCAGCTTCATGGTTTTGTCCGCTTCATTTCAGAGGGACAGATGTTCACAGAGGAGAGGAGTTTGATTCTCTGGACTTTACCTGTGAAGCAGCAGCAGAGGAGAGTCCAGATGAGGACGCAGGTCAGAGTCATGTTTTTGATCAGGAGCATTTCTGTGTCTTCTGTTGTCATGAAGGACAGCTGTCAGTCATCCAGTGTTCAACTCTCAGGACTATAAAGTCTCCCAGAGCACTGGAGCATGGAGCTGCTGATGCAAAGAGGCTCTCTATGGAAATATCATCACTCCAACAGGATGATGGATCAATCTCATGATTCTACTTATCAATAAGTTTATTGTGTATTGATTAGGAATATTTTTATGTGTCTTTTATTTGTTTCTGGTCATGGTGTGTCTGTTAAAGCTTTTGTAAAAAACACAATTTTTGAAATATTTAATGTTTTTTAACATTTTTATTAATCACTTTAAATAACAAACAGTTTATATTTGAAGAATGTAAAATCAAAGATAATATTCAGTTTTCATGTGTATAAAATAAATAGTTGTCCTGTTAGTGAGCTTTGTGTTGCAGTGTGAGTCTGTTTGTGTTGAGTGTGTTGTGTTCAAGTCAGAGAGCGTGTCTCTCTGCAGTCAGAGGTTTTTGTACGACGCTTCAGTCTCTTTGGATCACTGTGTACACGTTCGGTGGAGGAACCAGGCTCACAGTAAACTGTAAGTACCTTTAAATGTTTAATGTAATAAAAACTGATACATTTTAACTTTAAATCAGTCTCAGTAGACTTTACAAACATCTGTTCATATTAAAAGTATTTATAGTAAAATAATGGCTGGTAAAGATTCAAAGTGATGAAGATAAAGTTCAATTAGAGGAAAATAAATCTTAAAATGTTCAATATTTATATATTTTTTTCAATATAGTTTGTAATGTCTATGAATAAATAGTGTTTGTTATTGTGGAATAATTTTATTTAATTTTATTGAGAGGATTTTAAAAAACAAAATCAAACCCGGAACAAACAAAGAATATATGATAAAAAATGAGCTCAAATCTCACAAACGATTATCATTCTAATTTTTATCATTCTAGAGTTATCATTCTAAATATAGGGAATCATTTGATAAAATATTGTTTAAACTTATTATTTTAAAAGTATCAGAGTTTATAGTAGAAACAGAAATTCAGAATTTAATTGTTATCAGATTTTGGATTGTTGTTGGTCTGTGTTGTTAAAAATAGTTTTGATAATGTTTTTTGGTTAATTTATGTATTTTGTTATGATATTTAGGTTAAAATATTATAAAAGTGAACATGTGTTTTCAGTTTGTTAAAAGGATTTGTTAAAATATAAATTTAAATTGCAGATGACAATAGATTTTTTATCAAACAGGTTTATTCATTCTCAGTTTTTAACTTTTTAAAGTGAGATTTCTTGACTTATATATTTAGTACTGAAACTTATCTGTTGCCATGGTTACTGAGGTGTGACAGGGAAGTGAAACACTTCCCACCAGTTTCATCAGAACAGAACCAGATGTTTCTGCTTCAAAGAGTCACTGGGTAGAGTTTCATGTTGTCTCTGTGTCTCCTCCTCCAGTGGATCGAACCGCTCCCACCCTGACGGTGCTGCCCCCCTCCAGGGAGGAGCTGCAGCAGGGGGAGGCCACCCTCATGTGTGTGGCCAACAAGGGCTTCCCCTCAGACTGGACTCTGTCCTGGAAGGTGGACGGCAGCAGCAGCAGCAGCAGCTGGGAGCAGAGCAGGAGCCTCGGGGTGCTGCAGAAGGACGGCCTCTACAGCTGGAGCAGCACCCTGAGGCTCCCTGCAGACCAGTGGAGGGAGGTGGGCTCTGTGACCTGTGAGGCCACCCAGGGCTCCCAGTCTCCACTGAGACCCTGAGGAGGGACCAGTGTCTCCACGACTGAGTCCCTTGACTCTGATTCTGATCTCAGTCTGATTATTAAAACTGTTTTTCTGCTCATTTTAATGTTGATGCTTCAAGATTTACTCTGAATAAAATCAATCATTTTAATTAAATATATTATTTTACTGTGATGTTCTGTTTAAAAAGACATGTCTCATATTTATCATTAAATAGTTATCTGCAGACTATATGATTACTTCCGTTTTATTATTCAAATATGTCAGAACACAACATTCATCTTCAATGTAAAGAATATATTTGTTCACTAATTAATGAATAATATTCATATTTATAATAAATAGTTATCTGCAGACTATATGATTACTTCCGTTTTATTATTCAAATATGTCAGAACACAACATTCATCTTCAATGTAAAGAATATATTTGTTCACTAATTAATGAATAATATTCAACCTTTATTCATAATATGAGGTTTATCAAATGCACAGATGATACAAGAAACACTTTCATAACAAAAAACATGTTTTGAATTACGTATTTTAATCCTGAAAAACTCTCATCAGATATTTTGCTGATGATCAGTGAAGGTGATAAGAAAACTGGTCCCATTTATTTTAAACAACTTCACTTTGATTCTCACAATGGTCTTAATTAATTAATTAATTAATTAATTGTTAAAGAGTTTGAATTTTTGTAAAATAAGTCAATAACACAGTCTGTTTCTTGACACTAAAATATAAAGTTAGTGAAATATTTTCAGACAGGGTGTGTTTGTGTTGGTGAGTGATTTTAGTGAAAAACATCAGTTTCTGCAGTTCTTGTAGATTTATTTTAATAAAAAAGATTGCTTATGTTTTTTAAAAACTTGTCAATTTAATGCTAGACTAATGTTGGCAGTTCTGATTTAATACTGAGTTATTTGAAAATGAAAATAAAAATAAAAGTGTATTAAATGCACTTGTTCACAAGCGAATGTTATTGGGGTTAACTTTAAACATCTATGGATAAAAAATAAATCAGGTTTTTACATTTTATTATTCTGTTTGTGTTTTGACTGAATCAGTCTCTGCAGCAGCTGCATCAAGAAGTTCAGTTTCTGTTCTCAGTGACTGACGGAGGTTTTTGTACGACTGTTTTTCACTGTGTGAACAGACGCTGACTGTTGATATAATGAAAACTCTGACAGTAATAAACTGCAGCGTCTTCAGCCTGAACTTCTCTGATGGTCAGAGTGAAGTCAGAGTTTGATCCACTGCCTGAAAAACGATCTGGAGTTCCTGAGTCTCGACTGTTAGAATAATAAATTAAACGTTTAGGAGTTTGTCCATCTTTCTGTTGGTACCAGGCTAATTCGTGGTTGTTTCTCCAAACATGAACATCCTGACTGGTTGTACAGGTGATTCTGACGGAGCGTCCAGCAGCCGACTTCACTGCTGCATCTTGAGACACAGTGACCTGTCCTCTGGACTCTGAGGACACAGAGACAGAAACAGAAAGCAGCTTCATGGTTTTGTCCGCTTCATTTCAGAGGGACAGATGTTCACAGAGGAGAGGAGTTTGATTCTCTGGACTTTACCTGTGAAGCAGCAGCAGAGGAGAGTCCAGATGAGGACGCAGGTCAGAGTCATGTTTTTGATCAGGAGCATTTCTGTGTCTTCTGTTGTCATGAAGGACAGCTGTCAGTCATCCAGTGTTCAACTCTCAGGACTATAAAGTCTCCCAGAGCACTGGAGCATGGAGCTGCTGATGCAAAGAGGCTCTCTATGGAAATATGATCACTCCAACAGGGATGATGGATCAATCTCACGATTCTACTTATCAATAACCAACTAGTTTATTGTGTGTTGATTAGGAATATGTTGATGTGTCTTTTATTTGTTGCTGGTTGTGGTGTTTGTGTAAGAGTGTTTCCAAAAACATTATTTAAAATTTTTTTTTTAAGGTTTGTTTCATTTTAATTGATATACTGTAACTGTAAATTATATAAATATTTTTTAAGATTAACAGCTTTTTCATGAAATATTTTAAAATTGCCATTGTTTTAGATATTTGATCCTATTGTTTTTTTCTTTATAAAGCACAAACATATCCTTTAAAACTAATCTGTCATAATTAAGATGTGCATCCCTTTACATTATCTTTTTATGTTTTTATAGTGAGTTTACTTTTATTTTATCTGTAGTTTAATGGTCAAATTTACTTCATGTGTTAAATTTTGTTGCATTTACTTTTTTTTTACAGTAAATCCTTCGTGCTTTCACACGTTTATTGTGAAACTGGTGGTTTCATCTGAAATGATCTGCATCACAGGCTTCTGTTAGGAAGTCTGGAAGTGAAACAGAGAAACCGATGAAGCAGAAACACACCTGGCAGAAAATCACCTCTCTCACTGTAACCATGACAACCATGTGGTCATTTGTGCTGTTATATGTAAGTTTACATTTCAGATTTTACATGCAATATTTATATTTTTATAATAAAATTTACATGGGAGTGGTGGCGCAGAGGTTAAACGGTGCGCTTGTGATTGGAAGGTCGAAGGTTCAAGCCCCGGTACCGACAACATCAAAAATGTGGGTGGGATAAGTGAAGCAGTCACACCTGTCTCCACCCTCATCTGCCCCACTCTGGGCCCTTGAGCAAGGCCCTTAACCCACACCATCTGCTCCCCCGGGAACCCTAGATATCAGCTCTCTGCTCCACACAGAGGGCTGTGGTAGCTCGGTGGTCTGTGGTTGTGTCAGGAAGGGCATCCGGCGTAAAAACAATTGCCAAATCTTCATGCGACTAGTTCGCTGTAGCGACCCCTAACGTAGGGAGAAGCTGAAAGAAAAAAAACAAACATTTTATTTTTTATTTTTAAATCCATTATATTTCTTTGTGTATTTTTAACAGTTCTATTTTTTAATATGTTGATTTGTTGTTCAGTTTCATCAAATCAGATAAATCAGTCAGTGTCCAATGTGCACATTGTCGTGCTTCTTGTGAAAAATTTAAGTGGAATAAATTGGATTTAGACTAGAATTGTTATTATAATTTCTTTTCTTTTTTTTCCAGTTTTTGTTCTACATATTTCCTTTTAATTCTCTTTAGCCATGGTTAAATATTAGCTGTATGGTCTGGACAACTAAATTATTTTTTTTTTAATGCATTTTACATGTGAATGACTTGAATGACTTGGTAAATGTGTCAGGACTCCTTAAAAGTTTTTTTTTTTTTGCTGATGATAACACATTTTTTTGTTTAGCTAAAGATATAGAACAAATGTTGGAATTGATAAAGACAGAATTTGTCAAAATACAAACTTGGTTTAAAATCAATAAATTATCATTAAATCTAGAAAAAACTAATTACATGATATTCAGTAATAAAAAGAAAACTGTTGATGTTCCATTCAAAATTGAGGGTGTTGAGATTTGTAGAGTGAGTGAGGTGAAGTTTTTGGGTGTTATTATTGATGACAAACTGACATGGAAACAACACATAAATTCTGTAAGAATAAAAATAGCTAAATCGATTGCAGTACTGTACAAAGTCAGAGACCTATTGAATGATAAAGCTCTGTATTTGTTGTATAACACAATCATTGTTCCACACTTAATCTATTGTATTGATGTTTGGGGGAAAGTGTGTAAAACAATCACAAAGCCTATTTTTGTATTACAGAAAAGAGCTGTAAGGATTATCACTAGAAAACATTACCGTCATCCATCAAGTACATTATTTTATCAACTGAAGTTATTGAAGTTCCATGATTTGGTAGATTATAATATTTTATCAACAAAGGCGTTCAATACAGGATCAACTGGACTTTATTTGTTGCAGAAAACGTTTCGACTTCTGTCCAGAAGTCTTTTTCAATTCTTCTGGACAGAAGTCGACTTCTGGACAGAAGTCAAAACGTTTTCTGCAACAAATAAAGTCCAGTTGATCCTGTATTGAACGCCTTTTTTGATTTTATCATGTCCTGGACGACTGAGAATCTTCACCAGCATAATATTTTATCAGTTATAGGGCTCAGAATGACGCATTACCTTTAAATATCCAAATACATTTTATTAAAAGACAAAGTTGTTATAATCTTAAGGGGACAGAGATGTTTGTAAAACCAAAATTCAGAACTAGTTTGAAGGGACGGTCTACCTCAATCCAGGGAAATGAATTATGCAATGGTTTGGAAAATAAAGTTAAAAATGCCAAGTCAATGTGTACATTTAAGAAAATGATCAAAACTAAATTGTTAAAATATATATATATATACAGTATGAAGTAGCGTAATGTATTGTATTAGTTAGGAAATTAGAAAGAGTTATTCATTTTGTACTGTTACTGGAAGATTATTATTGTTTGAACTGATTGTTTGAAAAAATGAGCAAATATAATAAGATTTTTTCTTATTTCTGCTACCTTTCATTTTTTAATTTTGTATTGTGTTTTTTGTGAAAAAGAAAGAAAAAAAAGAACAAATTTAATAAACATAAACATGTGTTTATTTACATTTTTATCTATTTATTAATTGTTTGTATTTGTTAAATACAATTTATATTATATTACATTATAATTAAAATTTTAAATAAATGTATCCTAACATTTGTGTTGTGTGGTGTGCCATAAATGCAATACCGGAACCTGTTCTTCGTAGTTCGTCGTTTACTCCGGACACACTTTTCTGACGGACCTGAATTTATTTTTCTTGTGTTCCAGATCTTTTTTTTATTAACATTTCTGTATTATCAGTGAAATGTGACCAATTTAACTTCACCTATAGTTTATATTTAATATATTTATGCAATCGTATATTTTTAACATAACTGTTTTAACGCAGAGGAGTTCCAGCAGTCATGTCCGCAGAGCTGCTGATGTTCCCGTCGCACCCTGCAGGTTCTCTGGGGGTTGTGGGACCTGTGGAGCCTTTTGGCAGCTCGTTGTCAGACATGGACACTTTTCGGATGTTCCTGAACGAGCGGATGGCGGCAGCAGTGGAAGACATTCTGGGTGTGTTCGGGGAAGCGGTGGCCCGGTACCGGGAGCAGATCGAGTGCCAGCAGCGGGAACTGCAAAGCCTCAGGTCCCGGGAGGTGGAGTGGAGCCACCGGGCTGCAGGTCGGTGTGAGTCCGCTGAGCTTCTCCATAAACACCAAAACAACAACAAATAAATGATTTGTGCATTCAAATAGTTGTTCATGGGTTATTTTAACCCCGAGCCACCACATAAACACAAGAGCACCGTGCAACAAGTTTATCACTGACAAATTGAACAAGCCCTGATAAGAAGAAATCCTAAACTTAACCCATTTTTGTTTGTTTAAAAACCATAACATAAGATTAATCAAACATGAGGAATGGAAAACAGAACTAACATTTGTCCATGTGGTGAAGTTCTAGATGTGTCAAACTCACAAACAGGGCCAAAATTAAAACCTTTTTCAACCAATCAATCAATCAATCAATCTTTATTTATAGAGCCCTTTTCAGCAGCCACAAGGTGCACGAAGTGCTGAACAATACAGAAATAAAAAACAAACAATCAAAAATAAAATAAAAAACCAGCCAGTTAAAAATTAAAAACAATTTAAACATAACAAGAATGTCAGGTGGACTACAGTAAAAGCCTGCCTGAATAAAAAGGTTTTATGATTAAGACTTTTTCAAACTATAAGGGCCGGTTTCAGAATCTACATTAACTCAAGTTTTTTTTGTTTAAGTTTATTCATTTTACAAAATGTGATACAACAAATGACAAGCAAATGAAAAGAATAAAAAATATATAAGGTGTAAAATGAAAAGGTAGCAGATGAAGAAAATATCTTATTTTATCTTATCTTATCTGGGGTGTCTGACTTGAGTTAGACACCCCAACATCTTTTCTTGGTCACAGGTTCCTCAAGATGAGTTTGATTGGTCTCATTTGACATTTTCTGTTTCACTTTTGACATTGTAATCAAAGATTACTGAAAAAAATTAAAGTGATAAAAGTATTTTAATGTACATTTAAAATGTCATCTTGGGGGCCAGATACGATGTCAACGAGGGTCACATTTGACCCCCGAGTCATGAGTTTGACACATGTTCTAGATCAGGGGTCTGCAACCTGCGGCTCTGGGGCTTTGGTCCCTCTGTAGTGCCTTTCTCAAGCTTCGACCAAGACGAACACAAAACTGAATTTTATTGGTTGCTATAAAAACACCAGTAGTTTTAGCTGTATTCTTGTCATTTCTTTTGCAAATACTCACTTAAACTTTTTTGCTTTATTTCTATACTTAATTATTTTTCCACAATTAAAAAATACATAAGTCTGCATAGTTCATAGCTGTTTGTATATTTAAAAAAAAAAAAAACTGTTTTCCCCCTCTTTACAATAATCAGATCTTTTCATTTGTCTTCAATAGACCTTTTACCAGTTGACGTCATCACGCAAAGCTCGCCTGAAACGAGCGTTCTGATTGGACGGCAAAAAGCCCTAACCGGATTCAGGGGCTAAGCAAGGGGTCGATGAGCTTCGTAATGATAGCGAGTTGTAATTTAGAAGCTTGTTTTCTTAAAATAGTGAACAACCGCTGGTCAAAATGCCTGAACATTGTGCCGCGGACACGAGAGGAGGAAACCGCACGCCCATACACATTGTCTTAGACAGGGTTGCTTTTTTGGCTACAGATGAACCGTGCGCGCGGGGCTGCCTGCACCTTCACCCAGCCAGTAGCCACTAAGTCCCGGCTACACCTGATCCAGTGCGCCCTGGAGGTCCAGAACCGGCTGGACCCAGCTAGGAGCCACTAAGTCCTGGCTACAGATGAACCGTGCGCGCGGCTGCCTGCACCTTCACCCAGCCAGGAGCCACTAAGTCCCGGCTCAAAAAATCATGCATTTACTGGTAGCTTAATGATTTTAGAAGATTCGGTTAACGGTTGGCTTATCAAACGTTTTGACATTCCACTCACCTGCTCTTCAGTGGGGCCGAAGGAAGAATCTCCTTGCATGTCGCAGGTCGAAACAGGCAGAAACCCCACACACGCAGCGGAGACCGAAGAACAACGCGGTCTCGTCGAACTAGCTAGCTGCTGCTAGCTTAGCAGCTGTCCAGTAGCATTCCGCTGCGGGAGATCGTTCTCCGCCCTGTCTGTTTCCCATATCCAAGATGTAATGTAGGAACGTAATCCACGGAGCTTGGATCATTAATGTCCATGCCAGATAAAAAACGCACACACGTTGATGCTTCGTGCCGGGGTGAAATCCTGCCTGTACCGGCCGGCGGTGGTACTGGTTTGCTCCACATCTTCCTTCTTTTAGTCGCTCTACTCGACTTTCCCAGAGGGACGTTGTAAAACGAACAAGTCTCACCTTCTTCTTTTACTCGTTGAAGTTGCCTGGAACAATTATAAACACAATAAAAGTCTTATCTCCATCGCGACCGTTGCCATTAACGACAACGTACCCGTGCTTCCGGAAAATTCTGGAAAAATGCGAGTGCGCATGCGCGATGACGTCATCTGGTAAAAGGTCTATTGTAAAAATGTCAATACATTTTAAAAATCATTAGATATTTTTAGCTTTAAAATGTCACCCCTACTGGCCACAAAAGTCTTCTCCGACAGACTTAAAATGGCCCATGGGCCACCAGTTGATAACAGTTGTAGCAGGTTGTTGTGGCTCTGCTGGACACATTGAATTTAATGAACAAAGACGTACAAATTGCTCTTTTGATCGTAAAGGTTGCAGACCCCTGTTCTAGATCATGGTACTCGAACTTTTCAGTTCTTGACTCAAAACAAGATTTGTGACCTCAACTATTTCTGGATAAACTATTCAACCATGACTGATAAGACGCTTGATGGAGATGTGAAAGGTCACAGATGTTTTTCACTTACTGAAGTCAAATTTTATAACTCGTATTACCACGTGCGTGTGTGTTAAAGAGTTGTTTTGTCTACATCAGAGTGCTGCAGTCGTCTGACCTTGCCTTTTGTCTGATAAATATAAAAAGACGCTCTTCTGGGCTCTCGGTGAGCGTCATATAACATTTTAATGCTTGTATTTTCAACACTGTTCCATTTTGCAAGATTAAAACCTGGGATTAAGAAATTATCTACCACTCCTGTGTGGCATATTTATTTAAAGTGCTATTACAAGGATAATAATAAATTATCCCAATAACACTCGTTAAACACATTCAGTTCATGACCAGTGGTTTTTATCTTTTTTTAACAGTTAAGGCAGAACACATTAGAAATCATAGTTAAGGTTAATTTGATTTGATTTCACATCAAGTTTAATTTTACTCAGAGCTGTTGGTGCACTTTAACCCTTAATGTAGTTTTGGACTTCTGTTGTGTAACTTTTCTAATGTACGGGTAGTCCCCGACTTATGACGGAGATCCGTTCCTGCACTCCGTCGTAAGTCGAATTTCAACGTAAGTCGGAACATACATAAATACTAGGGGTGTAACGATACACAAAACTCTCGAGACGAGACAAATTACAGAGTTCGCGAGAACGAGACGAGATTTTAATATTAGTTCAAGAAAACTTCAAAGATCGGTTTTATGCCGCAAAAAGGCTTTTATTCTGTTTTAACATGTATTACAAACTCAACTGATGTCTTCATTTTACTGATTGAATCTCCTTAGACCTTAGAACGTTCAACTTTGTTTAAAAAAAATAGATATTCACGCAGGACTTTCCAAAAATTGAACATAAATATCCGCATCAGCACTGAATCTGCAGCCGTCACTCACCAGTGTTGCCAGATTGGGCGGTTCACCGCGATTTTCCTTCTGACTTTTGCGGGTAAAGAGTGCTTTGGGTGGGTGGGACTCTATCTGGCAACGCCGGTCACACCGGTGTTTACACAAGTGTGTCTTTACATTCGGGGCAGCGTCGGCAGCGCCGGGACCCTCCATCAATGTAGAGGCGTCTGCGGCACCGGGACCCTCCATCAGTAGTTGGGGCGTCTTCTATAGCAACTTCATCCGGCGAAGCCATGCTGTCCGTGACGCTGACTTGCTAGGGGCTTTGCTAGCGCTAGCATTAGCGACTCACGAGACAACGTTATCTCTCAACGAGAGATATCGCGGGAGTTTAATATTGCGAGATCTCGTACAACGAGATCTCGTTACACCCCTAATAAATACTGCACCATATACATGTACAATACTGTATTACCAAGCACTTAGCCTATCCTAACACAGTACCCTACATAATTATAAAAACACGTACATTTGGAGCCATAATGAAGGGAAAAAAAAGAGTTAATTTCTTACTGGGAGCTGGAGAAGCCTTCCTTTGTGTGTTAGCATGTTAGCTCGTTGCTCCACCAATATCTACAACTGCCTGTGCTTCACGTGGTCCAGGGCATTTACAGTAAGCTCTGTTAGCATGTTAGCTCGTTGCTCCTAACCTCCTCTGCCTCGTAAACCTCCGTTCCAACAATAAGTTCTCCTGTAATTTTCCACTGAGTGCCTGCTGCTTCTGCCGCCAAAACAGGAAGTAACTCGGCTTTCAAAATAAAAAAATTCAAAATATATATAGATTTTTTTTAATGGGAGATGCGTGAGGTAACTGCGAAATGTCGTAACTCGAGGACTACCTGTATATGGTTCTATTTTTCACTGATTTTTGTGTGTGCATTGCTGCCAAAGTCCACAAACAGAAAAGCTTTTGAATATTTCTTCAAGTGGTCATTATCAAGAAAATTAATTAATTAATTAATTTATCTATTTTATAATGAAATACAAAACAATTAAAGACCGTGTAAAGTGAAATTAAATGTGTGTTTTTAGTTTGTTACATGGCATAAATATGTGTTATTAATCACCCATATAAATCTGACTGATTAAAAACATTGTTTACCTTATAAAATTAAGTCTCAAAAATCATGAAAAAACATGATTTTGCCTTGCCCTGGAACGCTGGGGGCGTGTCAGTGCGTGGGCGTGGTTTCAGCGCAGCTGCGCTGACTGTGTGGAGGTGGAGAGGCAGGCAGCAGAGATCCAGTAAACCTGCTCCGTTTTTATTTGAGTTCTGTCTGTAACAGCAGCTACTTTTTCCAAGAGTTACGCTGTTTTTGTACATGTAAATAGTTTTCTTGTGTGTTTTTAATCTGGAATGAATAAAAAAAAAAAAAGAGTTGTACCATGCGGGATTTGAACCCGTGGGGTTTGGGACGGAAGGCAAGCTCTTTATCCATTCACCCATCCAGGCATTACAGATACTCGGTATAAAACCACGCGGTATAAAAACATGTTATGATCTGTATGGGTGCCCTGACCATTACGACATCCAGGGAAGATGCACGAACGAGGCATAATTGATTAGCTAGCTAACAATGAACAAAATATCTATGCTATTGCTATCTGATGCTATCTGCGATTCGCGAGTGAACGGCTCCACCGAGGCGAATTTATACGGCTGGAGCTGCAGGGGGTGGGGCTATACTAATGAGGACCGCGTGACGAAACGCGGTCACGTTTAAAACACGCCTAAAAAATCCTGAAACAGAAAAATGTTCATACACAGTTTGCTCTATAACTCCAAAATTAATTGAGCTACAATTTTGAGACTTTTTACTCATTTACAAGATTACCATTATGACATTTATAATGTTTATTGTAGAAAATGTTTAAATTCACTTTACACGGTCTTTAACATATATGTAATAAAAATAAAAATACATATAAAATGAAAGGTAGCAGATGAAGAAACAAAATCTTATTATACCTGCTCCTTGTTCTCTAATAAACAATTCAAACAACCATTTTTTTTAAATAAATAACAAAATGATGAAGCAAAACTAACAAGATATTTTGTATTTCATCCAAAATTTTAATATATTATTCAAGTGCCTCAACAAACAGATAACTTATATGTTCACACATTTTCTGGTATTGATGCCCTGTTAAAGCAACTCTTTCTGTTCGTCTCCTTTTAGACCCTCACGAGGACTCGTCCTGGACAAAGAGGTATCCTGAACCCCAGAGCCCAGATGTGTCTCTGATCCAGACCGATGGAGTTGATCAGACAGATGTTGACACCGCGGCTGATCAGATTAAAGTAGAAGGTGGAGCTGAAGACTGTGACGAGTCAAACGTGCACAATCCCTCTGACTCAGCAGCTGATCCAGAGGCAGGCGGAGACAGCCAGTTTCAAGATGAGGATTCAGACACAGAGGGGAGTGAAGATGGCTGGAGCGAGGCTGCCAGGCTCTGGAACCCGGAGGAGACGGAGAGCGCCAAAGATCGGGGCGCGGAGTTACAGAGCCCCGGCGATCTGTTGCAGGAGGAGAGACGACTTCCCAACGTGTTCAGCTGCAAAGTCTGCGGCGAGTCCTTTCACAAGATGCGCGTCCTGCTCGCCCACTCTTCAGCGCACCTCGGGGACTGCGGCGTGTGCGGCAAGCAGCTGGAGCCCACGGAAAGCCTGAAGCTGCACCTGAAGGTCCACAGAGAGACGTCGTTCCGCTGCGGCGTCTGCGGGCAGACGTTCACGCTGCGCGGGAACCTCGGGATCCACATGCGGATCCATTCGGGCGAGCGGCCGTTCAGCTGCACGGTGTGCGGCAAGAGCTTCGGCAGGAGGGCGACGCTGGTGCGGCACGTCCGCAGCCACACGGGCGAGAAGCCGTTCGCCTGCGAGTACTGCGGCCACAGCTTCACGGAGAAGGGGAACCTGACGGTCCATCTGCGGACGCACACGGGCGAGCGGCCGTACAGCTGCTCGCTCTGCAGCCGCCGGTTCAGCCAGCTGTCCAGCTTCTACAAGCACCCGTGTCACAAGAACGGCCTGATGTGCGTCCCCATCAATGTCGCCTGACGGCAGCAACACGGGACGGACTGCGGAACAACCGCCCTCCACATGAAACTGAGCAAAACAATAAAAAAGACAAACTTCTCAGGCCTGACGTTTTGAGTTCCTCGTGTTTGAATTGTTTGTTTTTTCAATACAGGTAGTCCCCGACTTACGAACGAGTTCCGTTCCTACATGACGTTGCAAGTCAAATTTCGTCATAAGTCGGAAAATACGTCCAAACTGAACCTTATACGTACAATTCTGTATTTTGCCAAGCACTTAGCCTATCCTAACACAGAACCCTACATAATTATCAAAAAACACATACATTTGGAGCCATAATGAAGGAAAAAAATAGTTTATAACCTACTGGGAGCTAGTGAAGCCTTCCTCTACCTGTTAGCATGTTAGCTCGTTGCTAAGCTGTAGCCTCTCTGCCTCGTAAACCTCCGGTCCAAACAAAGGTCTCCTGTACTTTTCCAAGCGCGGTCCAGCGTTTTACAGTAAGGTCTGTTAGCATGTTAGCCCCTCCTAAACTTTGCCTCCGGTCTGCCTGTAAACAATGAGGTCTCCTGTCATTTTCAGCTGTAATCCTCCACCCTGTAGTTTTCCATTGTCGTGGCCGCTAAGGTACACTCTCCCCCCTCCCTCCTGTAAATTTCCGCTGTCCTCCGCTGAGTTTCGGTACCGTCTTTTTTGGCGTAAAGGCGCATAAACCGTGTAACTAGAAACAATGCTTTTCAATGGGCGGGCGTTCGTAATCGCGAAACGTCGTAAGTCGAGGACTACCTGTAGTTTAAGCTTTTGCTGGACTTTTATCAGAACATGGCCTGCCTTGTTTTAAAGGCTTATTCATGAGCAGTTTGTTCGTTCTGGACATTTTTCCTGATGCACAAATGGCAACATTTTTATTCATGGCTCAAAATACGACAGTCCCCATGAGTTTACCATAAATAAAACGTCAGCATTTTCCTTTTAGAGCAAAGCTGGTCACAGTTTGTGCTTTTGTAAAGTCCAAAACTGGTGAAATGCTTAAAAGCAAACGGCGTCGTCTCTGTGGAGTTTGAGCTCGGTGGCTAGATGAACTAAAATGCAACTTTTATGTTAACAATAAGCCTAAAGTTTTTGTATCTTTTGACTTTTTAACAAGTATGTTTTTTTATTGTTATCAAAATACTAAACCTTGTGCTGGGAAATAAATAAATATACACTTTTTATTAGAAATAAAAAAGTTTAATGTGTAAATTAAGTATTTTCTTTGTTTTCTGGCAGGTCTGAGCTAAACATTTTTCAATTATCAGAACAAACATTTAACACTGACTGAATAGTTTGTGTGAACAATTTTAGCTTTTTTAAATTTTACTTTAAATCTAACTTTTTATACACTAGTAACTGATTTACCAGTATATTTATATAATTTAGTAAATATAATTATGGAGAATCCTTTTTTTTAAATTACATTAAATCTAAAACAAAAAAAGCTTGTAATGGCATATTTTTTATATGCAGCTGCAGAGAATAGAAATGTATTTTCAAAAAACAAAACCTACAGCCATGTCAAAAGTTACTCGGATAAACTTTTCTGGTTAAAGTGAACTAAACATTTGAAGCTGGTCAAAAACTGAAATTCTTGTAACATTTTCATCAGCGCTAAAATCAAGTTAGGCTTCCAAGTTAGATACTATTTTATCAAAACAAACAAAAAAGGTGACATGTGAGATACAAAAACTAATTATTGTGATTTAAAAAATCTGTCATACAAAAACATCACTTGTAAATTTTAAACTTGAAGTTAAAATAAGAAAAATAATCATTTGACAGAAAATAATGTATAAGAAAGAAACAGACATGAAATTAAAAATAAATGTTGAAAAACTATTAAAACATAGAAAGTCACGTTGGCGTCAAAGTTATTTTTACATTTAAATACTGTACATTTGAGATGTGACAATTCATCTTGATAAAAGAATTAAAAAAAATACTAAACCTAATTTTGCAATAAAGAATTCTAAGAGTAACAAATAAATAAGATTAGTAGTTTACAATTTTAGATAAGTTAAAAACAAAATAATGTTTACATTTTGAATTCAAAAGATTTGAGATTACAGTAAAGTACCGGTACTTTAATTTGGAACATTAAATTATTATTAGCTCTCCCGTCCAGCTGGGGGCGCTCATATTTTACGGAGCACTAACTTGTCAACCCAACTGAGCATGCGCACACCTCAGCACGGAAGTTCACCTGGAACTAGACGCGTTTGTAAACACGCCACCGAGCTGCCTCAGTACAGAGTGAATTTATCCAGTTTTTTCCTCACGGAGCCACTCGAGCTGCTTCAGAAAATGTCTAAAATTGAAATTCTGAGACTTTTGATCAACCAACGGCTCACAGCCGCTGCAGAGGAGATCTTCAGCGTTTTCGGGAGGACCATAGCGGAATATGAGGAGGAGATCTCCCTTTCAAAGCTGGAGATTGACCGCCAGCGCCGCCTGCTGGACCTCTCCATGAAGCCCATGATTTCTCTGCAGGATAGCGACTGCTCAGGTTGGGATTTAAGTTTCTCTCAGTAGATAAATGCACCTTCTTCTTTGGTTTAATATAATAAAATAAAACTTAACATCAATGTGTGCTATTAGTTTATAAAACGAAATGTTTGTGCCTACCTACAGTTCAGTAAAGTGCATTCATGAGACATCAGGTCATTTGGGACCTGCAAAACTCAAACAAAATATACTTAAACATGAATACAAGTTAAAGGAGCAAAGGAAACAAGTCAAATCAAAACAAAGTCAGGAATTTTGAAATTATTATTTGCTTTCAGTTTGGTGGAAAGTTTAGTTTGAGCGCATGTATTGTTTAATTTTAATCAGAACACCAGGCTCTTTAAAAAATGGGTTTATGGCTTAGATCAGGGGTCTGCAACCTTTATGATCAAAAGAGCCATTGTTACACCTTCATGCACTAAATTCAATGTATCCAGAGCCGCAACAACCTGCTACAACTGTTATCAACTGGTGGCCCATGGGCCACTTTAAGTTTGTTGGAGGAGACTTTTGTGGCCAGTAGGGGTGACCTTATAAAGCTAAAAATATAAAATGATTTTTAATATTTATTGATACTATTACAATTTAAGACAAATGAAAAGACCAGGGGCCTCATGTATCAACGGTGCGTACGCACAAAAACCTTGCGTACACCATTTTCCACGCAAAACTCTGTATGTATCAAAACAGAACTGAACGTGGAAATGTGCGCAGCCCCACGCCAACTCAATTCCACGTTGATTGTGATGTACAAAAGCAATGTGCGTGGATTCCGGCGTACGCACAGTTTGATACATCTGGATTTTTTTTGTGCGTACGCCGTTTTCTGGATTTGACCGTACGTCACGTTTCAGTAAGAAGTCCACGCAAGTCTTTGTACATGAGGCTAGGGCTGGACGATATGGCCAAAATTTTTATCACGATATAGTTCTTAATTTCGGTCGATATCGATATAATTCGATATCGATATAAACAATATAAAAGCCTAAAAAAACCTATAAACTATACAAATAAATTGATGTTCACCTTGTATTTGTATTTAGCCTCCAAAAAGATGGAAATCACCATCAAATAAACATAAAATTCTCAACCCAATAATTCTGTCGGGTCAGAATAAAAATAACAAAATCAATTACATTATTGTATAAAGTAAAATAGTTTTTGAATGACAAAGTTTTGAATATATTGTATAATGTAATGATTGTTCCATATTTAATCTGTTGTATTGAAGTTTGGGGAAAAGCATGCAAAACTTTTACAAATCCTATTTTTATTTTACTAAAAAGAGCTGTAAGAATTATTATTAGGAAGTGCTATGGTCACCCAACAAATATATTATTTCATCAATTGAAATTATTAAAATGTTATGATTTGGTTGAACATAGTATTTTACAAGTCATATATAAAACTAAAAAAAATATTACCCCCAAATATTCAATTACATTTTGTTTAAAAAGTTATTAAACCCTGAAGGGAATGTAAATGTTTGTAAAATCTTCATTTAGAACTAGTGTGAAGGAGCTGAGTTGCAGGAAACAGGATTGTGTTGACTTGATATCATCATAAACATTTATAAAACTATTTATATGTTTTAAAAGATGATTAAATCAAAGTTGTTGGGAAGGTGTGGTGCAGGTGAAGTGAAGGTTGTTGTTTGTAGTTATTTTGTATTTTTTAAACAAGGGGCAGATATTATAACACTATTTTCGTCTTTGTTCGGTTCGTCATCTCAGGGCAGGATAGGTCGGACAAAGAACGGAGATCAAGATCCAGCTTTTAGTTTAGGAGGTTTATTTCATGTAGGAAAGCCATCGGTTACATACAGACTCCCATCCACTCCAATCTACTCAGCTGCGTCAATACCACGCCTTAAATAGTCCCTTGCTGATGACGTACGTGAAGAGCGTTCAATACCTCACGTGACTAATCTCAACAGTCTTTCTGCACCTTTTCATTCAGTGTTTTTCTTTCTTTTTATTCTGATGAATCCGTTTTATTTTCAATAAAAAAAAAACATGTCGCGCTGGGGCTGTTTGTTTACGTCGTAGTTTCAGGGAAACGTTAGCTCAAACTTTATTGTTCTTCATCTTCTGACTCTCATCATATTACAGGTAGTCCCCGATTTACGAGCGAGATCCGTTACAACGAGGCGCTCGTAAACCGGAAATCTCGTAATTTGGAACGGCCGCCATTTCGCTCGTAAATCCGGAAATCCGCTCGTAAATTGGAACGGTTTTCGCTAGCGCACCTAAAAACACTCTATTTTCATCTAAAAACTACTTTTGAGTGCATAAAAATGATCGGAAACGTGTGTTTATATGCTTAACTAGCTAACTGAAGTGAAAAAACACATGAAAACTCAGTATTTTTTTCGTTTTTTCCAAAAATGTGCAGCTCGTAAGTCTGGAACCTCGCAGATCAGAGCGCTCGTAAATCGGGGACTACCTGTATATCGAGTGGAAACTCTTCAGATTAAACAAGTTAGATGTTTCCACAGCTAGTTAGAACGACTCTCCGTCACGTTTTGAAAAATAAACAAACCGAGTAGGACTCGCTGCAGAAGAAGCCTGCAGTTTAACAAAACCGAACTACGTCCACACCGACGAATTAGTCTTTCCTCTCATCAGTGATGTCGTCTGCTTTCTCTTCGCTTGTGAAACTTTGTTCAGTCACATTCTGACGGTCATGAGCACTCGTTTGACTCGTTTTGAAGCGAAAACAACGCGCTTTGGAGACTAGCTTAGCTTTTAGCCTGCTACCGCTAACGCCTGCTGCTGGAGTGAGCGCTGCGTAACAACGACGTCACCACGCACGTTTTGTGTCACAGCTTTTTCTGTCCGGGCGCGTTGTTGAAGCAGCCGCTTCAACCCGAACAGAAAGAGAAAAACGTCAGTGAAAAGTTGTAAAATCCTATCGAAATATCGAAAATATGCTTAAACTTCATATCATCGTTATTGAATAAAAGTATATCGCGATATTTATCGTTATTGAATTATCGTCCAGCACTACATGAGGCCCCAGATTATTGTAAAGAGGTGGGGAAAGTTTTTTAATAAAAAAAAAAACAAAAAAACTACAAGCTATGCAGACCTATGTACTAAAAAAAATAAGTATAGAAATAAAGCAAAAAGTTAAAGTGAGTATTTGCTAAAGAAATTACATGAAAACAGCTAAAGCTAGTAGTTTTTTGTTTTGTTTGTATAACAACCAATAAACTTCAGTTTTATGTTAGTCAAAGCTTGAAAGAGCCGCTGTGGAGGAACCAAAGAGCCGCATGTGGCTCTAGAGCCGCAGGTTGCATACCCCTGGCTTAGATGATTAAATCAGTTCAGTTTATTTATATAACGCTAAGTCACAACCGAAGTCATCTCAGGCCACTTAACATAACCATACATAAAAAGCAAGTTAACACTATTTATCTGATGATTAGCAAATAAATAATGAATTTATTTTGATTTATTTAGTTATTTAGTCATTTAGCGTTGCTAAACACCAAACAGAACATGTTTACAGAGAAGATTTAAGTTTGGGCATATACAGTAGTCAGAACCTTTTACAAAACCTGACTGGTTTATTAAAAGTTCTACTGATCGGCTTATGAAACACGTAGTCGTTGAAACAAATATTTATTTAGATTTTTCGACACGGTTTTAGCACAATTCTGTTAAAACCTGTGAATCCATGAAGCTAAATGCTTCCACGTATTCTTTCTAATGAGCGTTTGTGAAGCTTTTCTGAGCTAAAACGAAAACGCACTGATTCTGTTTCGATTCTGGTCGACAGCCGTTCCTGAGCAGCAGCTGAGCTCCAGTTTGGATCAGCACGAAGTGGAACCTTCTTGTGTCAAAATGGAGGAGCAGGACCTTCTGATCGACCAGCAGGAAGGTGCGCCTCAGATGTCGGAGCAGAACGACGTCAGTTTCGTCTTGTACCAGGGCAGCGCGGCGAGGAAGCAGCAGGACAGCAGCCACAGGGCGTCCTCCGCCTCAAGGTTCTTGAGCCAAGACCTGCAGGACTCGGAGTTTCAGCGGCATCCCGGCACCTCGGTGCACGATATGGGCTCGGACCTGAACGAAGACGAACCTGAAATGTGTGAGGCAGCTTTAGGGATCAGCCAGTTTGACTACGGGGAACTGGAAGCTCCGCCTCCGGACGGTGCGGACACGTACATCTGCTCCATCTGCGGCCAGGCGTTCGCTCAGCGCAGCCACTGGGCCAAACACGTGCGGTCGCACCGGAAGGACGAAGCGACGGCCGACAAGTCGTTCACGTGCAACATTTGCGGAAAGAGACTGACGCGATTCGACGGCTACCAGAAACACCTGCGGGTGCACACGGGCGAGAAGCCGTACTGCTGCGGCGTGTGCGGCCGCAGGTTCAGCGACAACTCCAACTACAAGCGGCACATGCGCAAACACGCAGCAGGACAGAGGTCCCAGCAGAGCTGAGGCTGCGGCGGAGACAGACAAGTGTTCAGTAGGATGTTAAAATACAGTAGTCCCTCGTTTATCATGGGGGGTTACGGTTAAAATACAGTAGTCCCTCGTTTATCATGGGGGTTACTTTTAAAATACAGTACAGTAGTCCCTCGTTTATCATGGGGTTACTTTTAAAATACAGTAGTCCCTCATTTATCATGGGGTTACTTTTAAAATACAGTAGTCCCTCATTTATCATGGGGGTTACTTTTAAAATACAGTACAGTAGTCCCTCGTTTATCATGGGGGTTACGGTTAAAATACAGTAGTCCCTCATTTGTCATGGGGGTCACGGTCAGGACCCCCCGCAATAAGTGAAAAACCATGAAGTAGGAACCTATATAACTTTTAGTATTTTTTTATTTATTTAACGCTTAAATTGACATTGATTTCTGAGTCGAAACAACATACCGTATTTTTCGGACTATAAGGCGCATTAAAGGGTCACTGACATGATTTTTTTACTATGCATAAAATTGCTCAAAATATATATATCTTTTATCATTTAAATATGTTCGTTTTTGCAAACAAAATGATAAATCAATTTAATTTTGCTTTAAAAGTTATTTTAAACTTTGCGCCGTGTTTATTCACGGGAAATCCGATTACATGCGAATGCAACATCTGTGACGTAAAATCGGGCAGAGGGCTACGTCTCTTTAATAGCGGACAATTTATAACCCGACAAATTTAGAAATGTAAGTGAAGATTTGAGCTATTTGTCTTCAGTTTGGGAAGCCTAAAATAGTTCGGGTGATGGAACACGAAACAACAGGATCTAATTTGGGTCTGCAGCCGTATGAGGCTTACCTTCAGGTGGAGCGAGGCGGGGGGGGGCTCCGAGTGGTGCAGCTTTGTTTTGTCAATTCTTGACAAAGTATTTCATCTTTTGGGAAAGTGAAAAGGCTCACTTGTTCACTGATGATATTAGAACACCCAAATGCGACACAGCGTAACGGCATTTTTCAAGTAAAAAAAAAAACGCGAGCTCCAGACACACGCAGACTGCCTCTGCCCGATTTTACGTCACAGATGTTGCATTCGCGTGTAATCGGATTTCCCGTGAATAAACACGGCGCAAAGTTTAAAATCACTTTTAAAGCAAAATTAAATTGATTTATCATTTTGTTTGCAAAAACGAACATATTTAAATGATAAAATATATATATTTTGAGCAATTTTATGCATAGTAAAAAAATCATGTCAGTGATCCTTTAAGCAAAACAAAACAGATAAGTCAAACTTTATTCAACTCATTTACAATAACCACATAAAATCGGTTCGAGGTCAGTAAGCACAACCAGAGTTAATACATAAGATGCACCTGATTATAAGGCTTACTGTTTATTTTTGAGAAAATGAAAGGATTTTAAGTGTGCCTTATAGTCCGAAAAATACGGTACCAAAGCAGTTCAGTCAACTACCGGTAATAATTTTAAATCAACTAAATAAAAGCAAAAGTTTGTTTAGCAAGAGTTTATTAATCAAGATGACTTGATAATGTTTAATCACTCAACTTGAAATTTTAAGTTGAGTGAGCAGCTCGGTTCCGTTCTACAGACCTGCCGTGCAGCGACGAAGCCCACGATGTTCTAAACCAGGCCTGTTACGAAAACAAATTTTGCTGGGCGATTAATTGTCTCGAAAATTATTGTGATAAACGATATTATTGTTTGAAATTTAACAACAATTAATTGGCAAATTTTATAAGAAATGTTGATTTGTTTGGAATGTAGTACCTTTTTTGACCACCTGATGGCAGTAAAGGCTGTTTGAATCGAAGGACGGATAGTTGAGCAGGTGTCTCTTTAAGAAAAATAGGAGGGAGGGCCCTTGACGTGACATGACGGACGCTCGATGGTTTGAGCTCTTCAGCATAGCATTTCTCACACAAAGCTTTTAATAAAAAATCAGTAAAGTTCTCAGCTTCTTTATGAAGGCACTGGTTTCAACCGTGAATTTTGGAGCTTCGACAAAACGAAGGTTTATTCCCGAAGTCGGCCTAATAGCTTAGCTCGTAGCTTAGCTTCTCAGCTTAGCTGCTTTTAACGTTCCACAAACACGATTTTGGATAATTAAAACTGAAAAGAATATGGACCAAACTTTCAGATCAGATCAAAACTTTCCCTATAGTATTTCAGCTGAAGGAAACGGGGCTTCTGGGGAATGTAGTCGTTATGAGCCGGGATACAGTGTAGGCTTATTGAGAGAAAACTACAGAATGGCAGCGCCTGTCTGAAGTATTTTATTTTTTAACTTTTTACTGTCCCAATCACATAATATTAAAGTTGACGATCGTGTCATGTACAATTTTTTTTTCTCGTGTACAAACTTACTTTGAAAAACTGCGAAGTAGCGAGAGACTACTGTACACTTTGAAACAACAGCTGTATTTGTAGTAGTAGATTTGGACACTAACCTTTTGAACAACTTTTTTATTCATCTGAATATTGGCAAGAATGTAAAGACGAGTAATGCACTTTTTATATTTTATATCTAAAGAGTTTCTGTTTCTGACAACATTGGGGACCGTGGTAGCTCAGTGGTCTGTGAGGCTGCGGGTTCAAACCCAGTTTGCATCAGGGAAGTCCATCTGGTGCTGTGGTGACCCTGCAGAGGGCAGCATAGGAAAAAAAAATCTGCTTTTAAGAATACCAGTGCATGAAATCTCTTCCTGCTCGTGTGCAACTTGTCATTTTTTATGGCTGGAAGCTTTTTTTATTAAAATATTTTACACCTGCTGTGTTTTTGTTTAATTGACAAAAATGAAAATTCAGAAGACAAGTTGAGGACTCTCACCTCGTATGAATGCACCTCCTCAGAAAGTCAAGAATAAAGATGTTTTAAGAACTGTGTGACATTTTATTAAAGTAATTAAAATAATTACATTGTTACGCGTTTGTCCAATTTATCTAATTCGGCTTTCAGGTCATTTTAGGCTTTAGTTTTTTCTGAGGGCTCCTGTTAGCTTCCAGCTGACTACAGCTGTCTGGATCTTAGTTTGCAGGTTTTCTTTAGATTCTCTGTTTTAAAATGTATTTTAGGTTAATTGTGTTTATGAAGCGTTCACACTGCTGTGATCCATTTACTTCCGTACATTTTTCGGGATCATCTACAACTTCTACAATTTTATGCTATTTCAACAAATCATAAATCAAAACGTTCAGCTCTTTCAGGACAATCCACGACTTTTGGTATTGGTGCAACTTTAGCTTTTTGAAATATTTAGCCGTTTCTGTCAGTCATTTTTATTCCTTATAGAAAATTAATTGAGCTCATTTCACATCCATCATATCATCAGATCTGTTTAAAGCCTTTTACTGCTCCTTTCACATTTTGTTCAGCTTCCTTGTGCAAATTTAAACGTTTTTTAGCTACTTTCAGCTGTTTGTTCCAGCTGTTTTGTGCTCCTTTCAGATTATTTTTGCTAATGAAAACAATGTGCTAACCTCTTTCTGATAATTTCAGTTTGTTGTGCTCCTTTCAGCTTAATTCTGCAAGTTTCAGCCTTTTTTTTTTTTGCTATTTCAGCTATAATTAGCTGTTTATGATACTTTTAGCTTTTTCAGCTAATTCCACATTTGTTGCACACATTTAAACATTTTTAGCCTAATTCAGCTAAAATGTGCTTTCTACTTCTGGTAATTTAAGCTTCTTTCTGATTTTTAGCTGCTTTTGGCTAATTTCAGTGTTTTTCAGAGCATTTCCATTTTTGTGCTCATTTCTGCATCTTCCTGCGTAACTGGGAAAACATGCTTTCTTCTGCTAATTTAAGCTTGTTCTATTTTTTCATCCAACTTTTTTTTGCATTTTTTAGCTAATTTCAGCTGTTTTCAAATGAATTCAAGTTTTTCATGGTGGTGTTTGCTACTTTCAAGCTAATTAATTTATGTATGTGAATTTCAGCTTGTTATGCACCTTTCATCCTTTTTTTCTGCTCGCTTTCTCTGCTAGTTCAGTTGCTATTTAGCTGTTTTATGCTAATTTTAGTCTTTTCAGCTAATTCCACTCTTTTATTTATTATTTCAGCTCTTTCTGCCTTTTCAGCTACTTTTCAACTATTTTGTGCACATTTCCCCCTTTTTGTAGCTATTTTGTACATTTTTGTACACATACCTAATTCAGCAAAAATTTGCATTTTTTTCCCTGCTTTCTTCTTCTAATTTAGGCTTTTTTCTTTCATTTCATCTACAATTCAGCACGTTTTTGTTTAGTTTTTTCAGGTTCTTCTGCAAGAAGCATTTTCACAGGAATTGCAGTTTCTGTAACAGCAGCTTGTCAAAGTGAACTTTCATCTCTTGCTTGGTTATTCATTGAATAAATCTCAACAATGTGAAAAAAAAAACATAAAAATATCTAGTTCTGAGGGCTTGAACTGCTTATTTTAGACCAGGAGATGGCACCGTGATACTGCTTTGTATATGGATGAAAATTATTCAGGGGTGGAAAACAAACATTTGGATTTAAAGTTTTTTTTTCTAGGTTGTTGAACGTGGTTTTAGGACTTGGATGCTCTCATGCATCTGTTGATGCCCATCTAGTCAATAGCATCTGGACTAACCCTGCAGAGTCTGGTTAATTCTTCAACACTTGGACTGCTCTCAATATTTTCAAAGAGTAAAAATAAAACATATTATCCCTATTTTGAATGAATGTTCAGAAAATCTTAAAACCATAATTTGTCTCCTAATCACTGCATCTGTAACATTCAAATAATTTCTGAATCATCTTTTTCTGAGGTATAGATGTTCCTTTTGTCCATTCCCACACCTTTGTTGTTTTGTTAGAGCTCACCTATTGACGTGTGGATGCTCATCAAGAACCCCTGACTCACTGAAAGGACTCCGAGCTCCACCGGGACATTTGGAAGACTGAACTGCTCAAAGAGCTAATGATCCCGCTCAGGGCCGTGCAGAGACCACTAAAGGGGCAGGTGCTCAAAAAAAGGGGCACATCTAACCGCATTTTAGGACAGAATATTAACAAAGTCACATAGCTTTCAGAGTTTAATACACAATGATAAATTACAAATTGTGAGATATACTATCAAAGCTTAGGAAAACCTCTACATAGAACCTACAACTATCCATATGTAAAATGTTTTATTAGTAATTTCTTTCTGCAGGTCTACTTTGTTAGGAAAGTACAGTATTGCAATATTCAAACCTGCGATTTAGCAAGATATGTAAATCAGAGCTACACCACCAGATATATTTTGTCTTTACAGAATTACACTATTAAAAATATAAACAAGGGCACAATGCAACTTTTTAGTGTACTGTAATCTATAAAGGAAAGAGCTGCCTGGTTTGCTACACTTGCAGTGGAGATGAAGATGGTCCATTCAGAAAAGCAGAGCTGCATCAAATTTTAATGTGGAACTGCAGAAGAAAACTAAACAAAAGCAAAATTTGAATTGTTAATGCATATCACCATGAGAAAAGTCTACTGAGACTAACTGACCACCAAAATTTAGACCTATATCTCTGTTTGTGTCTTAGTGTATTTGTAAGTACCTATATACATTTTCTTCAATCTTTCCTCTTCTTTTTTCTTGTCAGTTTCTCTTTTTTCCTCATTGTCTCATCTTCTCTGTGTTGAGTGGAGGCCAATGTCTCTTTTTATTTCGGTCTCTTGCCTTTCTTTTTTCCCCCAAACTGAATCTAAGATCCAAAATCTTCTTTTCCATCATGGTGAACTGTTTAAAAACAAACTTCCAACTTTTAAGCATTTTTGCTATTTTTGTTCTCTTCTTATTTATTTATTTTTATTCATTTTATTTTATTTATTCATTTCAGATTTAAAACACAAAGACAATTTACAAACACATGAAAGAAAAAAACAAGATATAAAATGAAAGGTAGTAGAAGAAGAAAAAAATCTTATCATATCTGCCCCTTCTTAAAACAACTGTGCAGCAGCAGTTTTCTGTTGGTCATGTCTCGAAAAATGTCAATGACCTCAGTGAGGTCATTGACATTTTTTGCAATTATGTTGCTAATTATTTGCAAAACAAACTTATTTGCGCATGTCAGAAATCTTTGCTTGCTATTCTAAGTTTTGTTTGTCATTCAAAGTTTTGCTTGCGATTCTCACATGACGTCGTGGGCAGAGCCTAAAATCGCAACAAAAGATTTCTGATGTGTGCAAATAAAAGTTTATGTTTTGCAAATAACTTTTTAAGTTCACGAGAGAAAAATTAGCTATTTAATTTAAAAAAATTTTTTAAACAAAAGTTTTTGCTTAAAAAAAAATGAAATCATTACAATTCCAAAAGTTTTGATTACAATTTTATTTTACTTAACTGAGGTTAGTTTTTTTTTTCATTGAATAATTGTGAAACAAATTTAACTCCATACTCTGCGAACCAGACCCTAAACTTACTTAAAGTCTGGATAGAGTTTTCCCCCTTCATTTGTATGCTTTTATTGGACAGAAGCAACTTGATTGGTTATTACATACATTATATCTATTATGGTAGTTCAGGGTGAGTTATTTTTAATTCTAAATGAATATTCTTATTGGACTTTTATTTAAGTGCTATTCTCCTTCAAGATACATTTACCTAACGCTAGAATAAATGCAATGTACATTATGCAGCAAAGGAAGTTAGAAGATCGGACATATATCCATTATGGAGAGATGATAGGTTTTGGACGGGCGATGTGCTCCCTATTGCATAAGCCAGGGGTGTCAAAGTCAAATACATGGAGGGCCAAAAAAACAAATTTGCTACAAGCCAAGGCCGGACTGGTTCAATGTTTATTTTAAGGGGGTGATATAAGATTTTTTTTCTTCTTCTTTTTGCACTCTTTTCATTCAATGTTTTCTTTTTTATTAATTTGTTTTATTTTGTCTCTTTTAAATGAATGAATAAATGGATTAAATAAAATATTAAATAGCTTTACATCTGTTAAGTTCTTGGCATAAACCAACACAGACAGACATGTTCCTGCTTTTAGTATTGTACATTGTTTTATAATGTAGCTGTTTATGTTTCATTTTTTTAACACAGTTTTCTTGTGATTTTTAATTAATATGCTTTTTTATGATTGTTTACTGTTGGCTGCAAGTATCAAGCTGCAAAATCCTTCATTTTTCTACAGCTGATAGCTGTTGGTCATTAATTATGATGAAGTTTATCAACTTCTCGGTAAACATTTGAGCTCCGTGGCTTCAGCGGTGTGTTTTTATTGTTCAATCCGGGGCGGGGGCTCTGATTTTGGTCAGCCGCTCTCCGCCTGTCCCTCCTACAAGATGGTCAGACAGCGGGTCGGACTGAACGCAGCTGGACGCGGTCGGTCTCCCTGTTTCGGTTCAGCGAGAGTGGCATCCCGCTGAAGCCCCGGATCTCGAATGTCCAACGTAAAACTAACTTGACCGCGGTTTAATGTGGCGCTATGGCTCTGCAGACATTGCACATTGCCGTCTTGTGCTGTTTAGTGTAAAATACTTCCGCACAGCGGACATGTTACCATGAAAAGTTGGCTAGCTGTTAGCTAAAGTGCTACTCACTCAGTCCGCACGCTGTAGCTGGCTGCAAACTGATCCGCACGCTGTAGCTGGCTGCAAACTGATCCGCACGCTGTAGCTGGCTGCAAACTGAAAGGGATTTGCTGAATAATAGTAGTAGTAGGGGTGTGGCCATGCTCCCTGGCAATGCACCCCCAGGGGGCCAGCTCCCCCACTGACCCTAATGTGAATGTGAAGCAGATCTTATTACTCTGGGTTCATGAGACACGACTCAGGATTGGATTGGCCCCACCCCTACTACTACTGTTGCATTGTGGGGAATGTAGTGTTGGTACGTGATCGGAGGGCTTATTATGTTGTTTTTCTTGCAAAATACAAAAAAAATAATAGTAAAATAAAATAAATAATTTTAGTACATGTTATTATGTGTCAGAGGAGGGCTTAGGAATTGGAAATAAAAAAATAAAATAAAAAATTGACCAAAAGGGCACTTGGGGACAAGGAGCAAAAGGGGCAGGTGCTCAAGCCCCCCTTGCCCCACTCTGGGCCCTTGAGCAAGGCCCTTAACCCACACCATCTGCTCTCCTGGGAACCAGTAGCTCTCTGCTCCACACAGAGGGCTGTGGTCGGTTGGTGGTCTGTGGTTGTATCAGGAAGGGCATCCGGGGTAAAAACAATTGCCAAGTCTTCATGCGACTAGTTCGCTGTGGCGACCCCTGAAGGGAGAAGCCGAAAGAAGAAGAAGAAACAGGAAGTACTGCATGTTCTGTACGAAGGTAATTGGAAGTATGCTTAATAATAATAATAATTCATTCATTCAACCTTTATTTATACAGGCTAGCCTCGTTGAGTCACGGGGACTCATTTACAAGAGGGACCTGTCTCACTCACACCAAACAACCATCCACTCTCACACTCACACCTAGGGTCAATTTAGAGTCACCAATCAGCCTAACAAGCATGTTTTTTGGTCTGTGGGAGGAAACCGGAGTACCCGGAGGAAACCCACGCATGCACGGGGAGAACATGCAAACTCCACCCAGAAAGGCCCCGGACCGGGATTTGAACCGGCAACCTTCTCGCTGAGAGGCAGCAGCTCTACCAGTTGTGCCACCGTGCTGCCCAATGTCTTTTTCTGTCATCTGTGTATGTTTCCCATACACAGACGAAATTCGTCTCTGCATTTAACCCAACCACCACCAGGTGGTGCAGTGAGCAGCCATAGAAAGCGCCCGGGGAGCTGGAGAATTAGGTGTGCACTCATAGACACCCCAAGGTGTGTAGTGGCCGAGGCGCGAACCCGCGTCCTTCGGGTCCCAAGTCGGAAGCCCTGCCACTACACCATCTTGGCCCCCTATCTTAAAGGTTAAAGGTTGATGCTTGAAAACACACTTTGTGTGTTTTAAATGTTGTAACTTCTGGTTGCATAAGTTTAGGCTTTGTTTGCTATAATCAGTTAACGGATTTCATGCAACGCATTTAGGTTTTCTAATATAAAACAGAGTTCCACGTCTGTAGCATCTTAGCTAGCACATCTGTATTGCATGCCGCTAGCTTAGCGCTACATCTTGTACCATGCTCTCTAAAATACTGTAGTTATTGAATCAAGCGTTTACTTATGGAGGTAAATCTACTGTATTCATTCATACCCATCTGCTCAACACAGACTCGTGTTTGGGCTGCTGTTGTTACGCTGTATTGTTTTTCATTAATAGTGTTTAGTGTATATCTTAAATATTTAAGCGTGCCGTTTGGCGTATATCTTTGTGTATTTAGATCCTTATATACTGTTTAACACTTTAAATTGCCTTTTTTGGGTGTAACTGGGATCCTGTGTAAATAATTTTGTTCCACCTCATGTACCAAATGAAAATGACAAACTTGACTTGAACTTGTATTAAAATACACCAGAAAGCATGAAATGGCATCTACTTTATTCAACATTTTCTGGAGGAGGTGAGTGTAGTTGTTGAATGCCCCAGAACACCCCCCCCCAATGGCCACCATGTTGTTCAAGTCAAGAGCCATTGTCAGCACTGGGGGCTAAGCACCCCTAAAGGTCAGATTCTAGAATTGCCCCTGGTGTGAATGATAGATGGATGGATGGATGGATGGATGGATGGATATTTAATATATATTAACATATATTCCTAATATCTGCTTTATACAAACAACTAAACACAGCAAATGTTCATTCTTTTACTCTACATAATCCTTTTTTGCACCATTGTTTATGATTATTTATAAGGCGAGGTGTTTAAAGGGGACCACATATGCAAAATTCACTTTTTAATGTTTTTTTTTAACTCTACTTTGGGTATTTACTTCTTTAAAAAAAAACAGTCCTAGGGCCAAAGAAATGCACCCAGTGGTATATTTACTCGAAGTAGATTTATTTTTCAGGGATATAAATGTCTCGTTTTCAAATCCTGCGGTTTGTGACGTCACAAGCTGCAGGACAATCCCCCCCAAACCTGAGTCCAGCCCCTCACCTAGCAACCCCTGGTTAGGCTCAACCCACTTCAGTATAAAAGATGTGACGGTTGTTTTTCCTGATTTCATCTCATCTTTTGTTTAAATGTTCTTAATTTCATGTGTACAGCACTTTGTTGCAGCTGTGGTTGTTTTAAATGGCTTTATAAATAAAGTATAATTGTTATTTTTACATTTTAGTTCAATTTTTAGCGTATTAGCGATCGCTCCCAACGAGCAGCCGGCAGACGTAAAACGAGCAGATCACCGCTGCCTGACCATGCAACGAGCGGAGCAAAGCGGGCAGGGATTGGACATGCCGGCGAAGGGACCATCTGCCGCCGGGAGCTGCTAGCTTTTGAGGACCGTGCTCCGATCAGAGGTTGCCTCATACGGATAAATTATCTGGAAACACTCGGTGAACTTTGTGTATGTGTCTGCGATCGCTCCCAAAGCGCCGCATGCAACGAGTGGAGCTAAGCGGGCGGAGGAGGAACGAGCTAACATTAGCCTCGGATTCGGGTGGGCTAATGCTAACAGGTGCAGCAAATGGCGGCGCGCGCATACGGCTTTCGGTAAGTTATCTTAAGCTAGCACTAGCCATTTCTAAAGTGCAAGAAATGCTAACGTAAACCCTTTGGAGGGCGGAGTTAATGTAAACAGATTTTTGAAGGGCGTGGCCTTCAGAGCTCATTATCATAAACAGCCTGTTCAGAACGGAAATGAGAAAAGGCAGAACTAAAAAGGGGATATTTTATTATCTAAGAATTATTTTGTGTATTAAATTGAATGAACATGGTCTGGATAGCCCACAGACATACCATGAAAAATTAATAAAACCAATATTTGGTCTCCTTTAACAATGCAACTCTGTTATTCTGGTTATTCTGGGATGGTCCACTTGGTGATGCTGTGAGTTCAGCTCCAGCTATGCATCATTTCCCCTCCCACCCCTCCCAGTACCAGGTATCATTACATTTAGAGGACAGGGACTGAGCATCACAAAATAAACATATTTATATTCAAGGTTATGAGTGGATCCTTATACAAACAGAAGTACTGTATAAGATGAGTCACAGTCTGAGCTCACCGTGGAATTTTTTTTATAAACAAGTCGTTCCACCAATAAATAAAAAAAGCTGTCTTTTAATGTTTTAAAAAAATCTGATGATTATGATAGTGAGAATTATCGGACTTGATACCTGGATTATTGAGCATGAACTTTCTAATCTCAAACTTGTTTATTGTAAAAATAATAATAATAATAATAATTTAAAAAAAATATTCTATGAAGATCTGCTTTAGAATTAAAACAAGAGAAGACATGATCTGAGTTTCTGAGCCCAGCATAAAATTATCTCAATTTTAGGTCCTAAAACATGTCCATATTTTCATTTTAGGTCCTAAAACCTCTTATAAATGTAGATATTTTTCATTTTAAGTCTTAAAAACATCTTAAATATGTCTACATTTTTTATTTTCAGTCCTAAAAACATCTTAAATATTTCCATAGCTTTCATTTTACGCCATAAAACATCTTAAATACGTCTATATTTTTTATTTTAGGTCCAAAAACATCTTAAATATGTCTATTTTTTACAAACCAGATTCCAAAAAAAGTTGGGACACTAAACAAATTGTGAATAAAAACTTAATGCAATGATGTGGAGGTGCCAACATCTAATATTGTATTCAGAATAGAACACAAATCACAGATCAAGAGTTTAAACTGAGAGAATGTCATTGGGAAAAATTGTTGTTTCAAAATTTCATGGCGTCAACAAATCCCCAAAAAGTTGGGACAAGTCCATTTTTACCACTGTGTGGCATCCCCCCTTCTTCTTACAACACTCAACAGACGTCTGGGGACAGAGGAGACCAGTTTCTCAAGTTTAGAAATAGGAATGCTCTCCCATTCATGTCTAATACAGGCCTCTAACTGTTCAATCGTCTTGGGCCTTCTTTGTCGCACCTTCCTCTTTATGATGCACCAAATGTTCTCTATAGGTGAAAGATCTGGACTGCAGGCTGGACATTTCAGTACCGGATCCTTCTCCTACGTAGCCATGATGTTGTGATTGCTGCAGAATGTGGTCTGGCATTATCTTGTTGAAAAATGCAGGGTCTTCCCTGAAAGAGATGACGTCTAGATGGAGCATATGTTGTTCTAGAACCTGAACATAGTTCTCTGCATTAATGGTGCCTTTCCAGACATGCAAGCTGCCCATGCCACAAGCGCTCATGCAACCCCATACCATCAGTGATGCAGGCTTCTGAACGGAGCGTTGATAACAACTTGGGCTATCCTTGTCCTCTCTGGTCCGGATGACATGGCGTCCCAGTGTTCCATAAAGAACTTCAAATTGTGACTCATCTGACCACAGAACAGTCTTCCATTTTGCCACACTCCATTTTAAATGACCCCTGGCCCAGTGCAAACGTCTGAGCTTGCTTAGAAATGGCTTCCTCTTTGCACTGTAGAGTTTCAGCTGCAACGGCGGATGGCACGGTGGATTGTGTTCACTGACAATGCTTTCTGGAAGTATTCCTGAGCCCATTCTGTTATTTCCTTGACAGTGGCATTCCTGTTTGAGGTGCAGTGACGTTTAAGGGCCCGGAGATCACGAGCATCCAGTAGAGTTTTACGGCCTTGACCCTTACGCACAGCGATTGTTCCAGATTCTCTGAATCTTTTGATGATGTTATGCACGGTTGATGATGATAACTTAAAAGTCTTTGCTATTTTACACTGGGTAACACCATTCTGGTATTGCTGCACTATCTTTCTGCGCAACAATGGTGGAATTGGTGATCCTCTTACCATCTTGGCTTCTGAGAGACACTGACACTCTGAGAAGCTCTTTTTATACCCAATCATGTTGTCAATTGACCTAATTAGTGTTAATTGGTCTTCCAGCTGTTCGTTATATGCTCAATTTCCTTTTTCCAGCCACTTATTGCTACTTGTCCCAACTTTTTTGGGATTTGTTGACACTGTGAAATTTTGAATCAACATATTTTTCCTTTAAAATGTTACATTTACTCAGATTAAACTTTCATTTGTCATCTATGTTCTATTACGAATAAAATATTGGCATTTGCCATCTCCACATCATTGTATTCAGTTTTCATTCACAATTTGTTTAGTGTCCCAACTTTTTTGGAATCTGGTTTGTATTTTTGGTCCTAAAAACATCTTAAATATGTCCATAGTTTTCATTTTAGGTTCTAAAACATCTTAAATATGTCTATATTTTTTTTTATTTTTGATCATAAAAACATTTTAAATATGTCCATATCTTTCATTACATTTTGCATTTCATTTAGTTTAAGACAGAAAAAGGTACTTAGCTTAGCTATGTAGCTTTACTATGTAAAAAATAAAATGATTGAACTTAATTTGCAATTTTTTCATTTATCAGTTGATAAAAATGCCTTTTAATGTTATTATGTGATGTACTGTGATGTCTTGTGATCTGAGCAACAGACAAAAACCTCTTAACTGTTAACCTTTGTTTTTTAATTTGTAACATAATTAGTGAAACTGGCCTTTTTGGGGTTAAAGTAAGTAAGTAAGTAAGTAAGTAAAGTTTATTTATATAGCACTTTTCGCAGATAAAATCACAAAGTGCTGTACAACATATAAATAAAAAATTAAAATAAACAGAAGAATTACTGTATTAAAATCTGATTAATCAAAACAATAAGAACAGCTGATAAAAACAAGAACAATTGATAAAAACACTCAATAAAAACATTTATCTAAAAGCTTGTCTGAATAAAAGTGTCTTGAGCTGGGTTTTAAAGGAATCAATAGAGGTGGTCACACGAAGAGACAGGGGCAGGGCATTCCACAGCCGGGGGGCTACGGCCTGAAAGGAAAGGTCACCCCGAGTTTTAAACCGGGTCTTAGGGACCTGTAGAAGGTTCAGTGCTGAAGAACGAAGGGTGCGGGCTGGAGAATAGGGGATCAGCATTTCTGTGATGTATTGGGGGGCCTGTCCATTTAACGCTCTAAAAGTTAATACCAAAATTTTAAAATGAATTCTAAATTTAACAGGGAGCCAATGTAGATCATATAAAACCGGTGTGATGTGAGACCTTCTATTTGTTCCTGTTAAAAGCCTCGCAGCAGCGTTCTGGACCAACTGGACACGAGCGACAGCAGACTTATTAAAACAAGTAAAAAGTGAATTGCAGTAATCTAAACGAGAAGAGATAAAAACATGAATAATCATCTCCAGGTCAGATTTGGATAAAATTGCCCTCAGTTTAGAAATGTTCCTCAGGTGATAAAAGCAGTTTCTGACCAGAAGCTTTGAATGTTTGTCCAAAGACATTGACTGGTCGAACTGAACACCAAGGTTTCTGAGGCTCGGCTGAGAAGAGGAGCCCAGAGAACCGAGGTGTTGCTTGATTAGAGGAACTTTCTGTTCAGGGGCAATGATCAGGGTTTCAGTCTTGGCAGAATTTAACTGAAGGCAGTTGTTGGCTAACCACACCTTAATCTGGGACACGCAGTTTACTAATTCATCTAACTTGTGTAATTCTGAGTCATTGAAGGAGCAGTAGAGTTGAATGTCGTCAGCATAGAAATGGTAAGAGACATTTCTGAAGCTATTTATAATCTTTGCAAGTGGTGTGATGTAAATAATGAACAGAATAGGACCCAAGACTGAACCCTGAGGAACACCATACCTTAACGGAGAGGTCTTAGACTGTATGTTATTCACAAACATTGAAAATTTTCTGTTGTTCAAATAAGAGGAAAACCACTTCAAAACAGTTCCAGAAAATCCTAATTCATGTTGTAGTCGATGTATCAGAATTGTGTGGTCGACTGTATCAAAAGCTGAAGAAAGATCTAATAAAATCAAAACACTGCTCTGACCAGAGTCTGCAGCCATCAAAATGTCATTGGATACTTTTAATAAGGCAGTTTCAGTGGAGTGCATTTTGCGAAAACCAGATTGAAACTTGTCCAGAATATTATTACTTTGCAAGAAAGTATTCAACTGTGCAGTAACTAACTTCTCCAAAATTTTAGCAAGAAAAGGTAATTTTGATATTGGCCTGTAGTTGCAGAGCTCAGTGGGGTCCAAATTGGGCTTTTTCAAAATCGGATTTAAAACTGTTTGTTTCAAAAGACATGGGACTGACCCTGTAGAAAGAGAAATGTTAATTAATTTTGCTACATGGGGACTGATGCTATCTGACACCTTTAAAAACAGTGATGCGGGGACAGCATCTAGCACACAGGAGGAAGGTTTGATCTGTTTTAGAACAACCTTCACGTCCTCTAAAGTGACAGGTGTAAATGAAGACCAAGAGCTCACTGAAGGGACTGAACTGAGGGTGACACCAAGAGCTGATTTAACATTTGCCCTGATGTTGTCAACCTTTTCTACAAAATAGTTTAAAAATTTGTTACAATCATCTAATGAGAATACAGGCACAGGAGGGAGTGGAGGTGAAACCATATTATTAATGGTATCAAACAGAACTTTTGAATTTTTCTTATTTATACTTACAAGATTAGAAAAATATGCTGACCTGGCCTGTTTAATCATTTCATTTAGGGCTGACATCAGCTCCTTTAAGTGCAGTCTGTGGACTTCAAGTTTAGAGGATTTCCACAAACGCTCTACCTTACGACATGATCTTCTGAACAACATAATTTCTTCATTTCTCCAAGGACAAGCGTTTTCACAAGAGGATATTTTGTGCTTTACAGGAGCAACCTTATCTAAGACAGACAGGCAGTGTCTATTAAAAGACTCTACAAAGGAATCAGCATCACTGCAATTAACAAAACAACTGGGCTCAAGTGATTCTGAGAATTTCTCAACCGCTTTCTGATTGATAATTCGCCTCTGGGAAATCACTTTATGAGGACAACTGTTGAGATTAAAAGACAAATTAAAATACACACAGCAGTGATCAGTGACAGGAACGTCCACCACACTCAGCTGATCAATGATGAGACCAAAAGAGAAGACAAGGTCCAAAGTATGACCTTTCTTATGTGTTGGCCCCGAAACATGCTGTTTAAGATGAAACGCCTCAGTGAGTGACAGTAACTCTGATGCTGCATTGCAGGATGAGTCATCGATATGAAAATTGAAATCTCCAAGGATTAAAATTTTCTCAAGCTTAATGACAGAAGATAAAAATTCAGAAAAATCATCTAAAAATGCACGGGCAGGACCAGGAGGTCTGTAAATTAAAACACAATAAAATGAATCAATGTTTCCAACCTTAGTCATTTGAAGTTCAAAAGAGCTGAAAGGATCCGGCTTCATGAGCCTGCAGGAAAAGCAGTCCTGATAGATGAGCGCAAGTCCACCTCCTCGTCTGGCAACCCGCGGGGTTCCAAACACTGAACAGTTTGGTGGGCACAGTTCATTTAAATGAATAAATTCCTGTTCCCGCTGCCAAGTCTCCGTCAAAAACATGAAGTCCAGTTTTTCTTCCTTGAATAAATCCCCAAGGACAAAAGTTTTATTCGCTATGGAGCGAGCATTCAGCAGGGCGATCCGTGTTGGTTTTACGCGCGCAGCTGCAGGTGCGCTCTGTGTTAGCGGACATTGCGGTGAAGAATAAACTCCGTCCACATATTTCTCCTGGCAGGAGATGGTTTGTGTGTGAATGACACAGAATTGTCTGTGAATGGTTAAAATTCAACAGCGTTTCAGAACTTTAATGAACTTTCAGCCTCGTCTCAGAGTCATGCAGGAAGTCATTTTAATGTTTAGGTCATTATTATCTAAAAGGATTAGTGTGCAGGCAAAATTTTATTTTAAGGATTTTTTTTTTTTTTTGCCATTTAAAACTAAAGACTGTGTGTTAATGTATTTTAGGGAACCTTTGCATCTGACATTTATGATCTTTTATTTATATATTTATTTATAGGCACAGGGCTTTTTACAAGCTGGCTTTCATAAATATTTTAGAGGATTTCAGTTAACCAAAATGGACAACATAGAAGGTGACCCCACCAAAATAAAAATAAAGTGAGTAAATGTTTTATATATTTTTGTTTTAGAAAGAACAGAGGCCCATTTATAAGTTTTTTTTAAAGAGCTACAACAATACATGAGCTGTGTAAACTGGAATACATTGTACAGAACAATCCTTTAATCTGCACAAAAGGGCAGATTCATATTTCACAGAACAAGCATTCTGATAACGATCGGCTTCATGTAAAATGTTTTTTTTGTTGTTGTCTTATCTCGCAGACCCTAGAAAAGATATCAAATCTGCCACTAACAGTTGGAGACCTGGGTTTGTTGCTCTTGAGTGAGCAGGGCTCATTAATTTACTCTTTGATTCTTACAGATGCCCTCCTCCCAGAGAGAGGAACACCGCTGATACTGTATCTAGCAAACCACATCAAACAGTTCCAGTTGGACGGCAGATAAAGGAGGCTGATGAAACCTGCTCAAACACTGAGCTGGAAATGCCCTTTTCAGTAGGAATCAATACTCAACTCGTACGTCGTTCCTTTTATTGGTAACACCGGGACAGAAAGACTTATTGTTGAACATGATTTATTTTAAAGCCCAATTTTCGTTGAGCAGCTTCACATTTTTGATTCCAGCTTCCTTAGTGTGATGCTGGTGGACTCTGTGTTGCATCATGTGCAGAGGCTGTTTGACCTAACTGTAGCCGACAGGGATACTTCATTAGCAGCAGCGCAGCACTGAAGCCTTGTTATTACTTTTAAGCTGCGCTGGAGGGTGTGTGTCAGGCCGGCTGAGAGTCGGATCAAACTAAAACCAGCGGCTGGATGTGGATCTGTTCAAACACACGCAGCTAACATGAACCGAAAGGTCTTCGAGGGGCCTGCATGGAAATGAATTCTTTCATGGCAGAGTTATAAATTACAACATCATTTGTTGAAAAACCGCATTATGGTCGTTTTGGTCGAGTCTTGAATTTAACACGAATCACTTACGTCGTCTCGTTTGATTTGAAGGATTCTCTGCTACTACCACACCAAATATTAGCTCAATATTTACAAAAATAAAAAATGGCAGCACGGTTGCACAACTGGTAGAGCTGCTGCCTCTCAGCGAGAAGGCTGCTGGTTCAAATCCTGGTCCGGGGACCTTTCTGTGTGGAGTTTGCATGTTCTCTCAGTGCATGCATGAGTTTTCCCCAGGTAGCCTACTCCAGTTTCCTCCCACAGACCAAATACATGCATGTTAGACTGTTTGGTGACTCTAAATTGTTTCTAGGTCTGAGTGAAAGGTTGTTTGTCTCGTTTGTCTCTATGTGTCCCTGTGATGGACTGGAGACCTGTCCAGGGTGTCTTCTGCCCCTCACACAGTGACTGCTGGATATGGGCACCGGCGACCCCTATGGGACCCAAAATGGAAGAAGTGGGTAAAAGATAATGGATGGATGGATCTACAAAAATCAATGAGCCACAGCCTTTATTTTTGTGCAGAATAAGATTGATTAGCTCTGGAAGCCATCTTGAATTGGGTTGACTCCGGAAGTTAATCACCCATCCATCCATTATCCTTTACCTACTTCTTCCATTTTCGGGTCGCGGGGGTCACTCCAGTCCATCACAGCGACACAGAGACAAACGAGACAACCATCCACTCTCTCAGTCACAACTAGGGACAAGTTAGCGTTACCAGTCAGCCTAACATGCATGTTTCTGGTCTGTGGGAGGAAATCGGAGTATCTGGAGAAAACCCACGCATGCATGGAGAGAATGCAAACTCTACCCAGAATGGAAACCCGGACAGTATTTGATCCATCGACCTTCTCGCCGAGGCGGCAGCTCTACCAACTGCGCCACCGAGTCTATAGTGGTTGAACGAGTACATAATTTTTAAACTCGACATTAACATAATACTCGAGTAGAGCTCGAGTAGTTGATGATGTCACAGGATCTCAAGATGCAAAAAATAATTAACTAATTAAAACTGCAAAAAAAAGTAATTTATTATTTACAAAAAAAGACCAACAAAACATTGGGAGCATATCTTAGGCTCCTACCATTTATCTTACAGCAAATAAGTCACAGGAAACCCAAAACTGTTAGTTATTATTAATAAACATGCAAAATGAAAGAAATGTGCAGCACCTCAAAAGCAAAACTAAAAACAGTGGGGCGGTTAACCACCCCGCACCATGTGGTGCTGCGCATTAGGTTTAGTTTTAGAGGTTAATATGTTAATATGTTTTTATAGGTTTAGAGATTAATATTTTTTACCTTTTACTTGTGAAACAAGGTCAGAGGAAGCTGGTTCTGGTTCGGTCTATTGGACCTGGTGTTACACCACATTCTGTGACCTGCAACAGTGCATGCAACACCGCCCCCTACCGTCACAATATACGGTTGTCACAGAATACAGGTAACCCCCGACCTACGGCGCCCGCAACCTACGGCAACCCAGACCTACGAACGTATCATAAAAATATGGGGGATTTTTTTTAATGTTATTAATTTCATGTGTACAGCACTTTGTTGCAGCTGTGGTTGTTTTAAAGGCTTTATAAATAATATTTTTAATAAAAATGATAAGTTTTTATCATAATTGCGCAACTTCCGGCCGTTCCAGGAAATGCCCCGACAGCCATTTTAGGTAGGTCTGTTGTCCCGGCAGCTGGCTGTGAGCACTGTGTTTGTTCCAGGATTGCCTCATATGGATAAATTACTAGCTGGAATCGCTCTGTGAACTATGTGGACGTCTCAGCCTGGAGCAGCAGCCGCGGATCGATCGCCGATCGCTCAGTCATCGCGCCCACCGCAGCGCGAACACCAGCTCATGGCCTGGCTAACACGCAGCTAGCAGAAGCTAACACAGGCCTCGAGCAGCTGCCGTGGTTCGCTCGCCGGCCGCCGCGCTGCTCGGCCCGACAACATCAACGCATGGCAACCTAAGATGTCGGCTTTGACCATCTCAAAGTAAGAAATTGTATTTTTATTTATTCTGTATTAATTAATTATTTTATTCTGTAATAATTTTACAGTATTGAATGTGCTGTGCTGAATAGCAATGTTTAACATTACTGCACACTACTGTACATGCTGTACAGTTACTGTGTGTGTTTATGGATGAATGTGTGGTGTAATGTGTTAGATAAGTGTTTGTAAATAAAGTTCTGTGCATGTTTATGGCCCAGTATGTCCGCTTGTTCAGTCTCATGCCGATAAATGTGTGTGCGGGGCTCCGTTAGCGTTATTTCCGCGACGTACGAACGAAATCAGGACCTACGAACAAGGCGTTATTTTCACCCCCGAGCTACGGCAGAATCGAGCTGCGAACGGTCCTTAGGTCCGGAACTCGTTCGTAACTCGCGGGTTCCCTGTATGGTGTTACACCGGTTTGCAACGCGCTCCAAACAGGAAGTTGATTCATTTTCTGTTCTGTAACTGCAACGTGATGATGTCACTACGAATACTCAACTTGAAATAAAAAAACTCGATAGAGGTCCAAGTAATTGATGTGTCGATTACTCGAGTAGTCTGTTAAAGTTAATCAGTTGTAGATATACAGCAAATAATTACTTTGAGTTTAACTGAAACTCACAAGATATTTTGCTAACAAACAGGCTTGGGTGGCATGGTGGTACAGTTGTCACCTTTCCGCCAGAAGGCTGCAGGATCGGATCCCAACTGTGGACCTTTCTAGGTGGAGTTTGCTTGTTCTCTGCATGCCTGTGTGGATTTTCTTTGGGTACTCCAGTTTCCTCCCAAAGACCAAAAACACGCATGTTAGAATGATGGCAATAGACTATATGCCATGGACTCCCGTTCCAACACTTCCGCAGTCATTACCCAGACGGCGCACTTCCGGTTAGCGGGATAGACAAACATAAATGACTAAATACAATTAATAAAACATCTACATACACACCAATAATAACTCTATACACATATAAATCCATATAAATCTATGGCGACGTTCCCCCTACGGATAGCCGCGATGAATTGGCGCCCTAACCCCCCTTCGGAACAGCTGTACCCACCGGTGGGCGGACACAACGGAACTCGAGTGTAGTGCCAGTAGCGCGCAGCCGCTTCCCGTTTCGGGTCGTTGTCATGGTCTGCTACTAGGAACTAATGCTAACAACAATGGCAGTGGATAGGAACCGGAAGTGGCGGATGTGGGTTGCATTTTACAGGAAGTACATCACGACCCCCCATGGCATTTAGTCTATTGCCCCTAGGTGTGAGTGATAGAGTGGTTTTTCTCTGTGTCCCGGTCATGGACTAGAGACCTGTCCAAGATGTCCCCGGCCCCTCTCACAGAGTCTGCAGGGCATGGGCACCAGTGACCCCCGCGACCCAGAAAAGAAGCAGCGAGTAAAGATAAAACGGTTAACTCTGACGTACTGCCATGGTTTTATTCAAACATGTCATGGAATGTGGTGCACTTTGCTACAACCACACTAAAATGTAGCTTAAAGTCTGTGCAACTGACTGAGCCGTAGCTAATTTTGTGTTTGCTAAAAAACACTTAGATGTGGCGGTCATCTTGAGCAGTCGTCACAAACGTTAAATCAGTTGTAGATGTACAGCCAGTGATTCTGAGAGTTCCGCTAAAACGTGTTCAGTAATTCATGAGCATTTTTCTGCAAACTGTAGACAAAAACAGACACATTGTTGCTTTATCGCCTTGGGCGGCGGCTGCCGGTAATTATGCATAATAATGTGGCAAATAATAGGAGAATGTACGCTTTTAGAGTGCCAAGTAGAAGAAGAACAAGCAGATGTGCAAGAACCTTATTTCAGAAGCTGTTGAAAGAGAACGACTCGTTATGATCGCTGCTTCATGTCATATTCATGTCTCATCAAGTCCTTTCTTCTGGAGAGGTAAAAATTCATCCATTTGGAGCTCCTCTGAAGGCACTAATGAGAGAAATACTGAAGAACCCCTCTTTTTCTTTTTCCTTCAGCAAAAGTGGGACATTGTTTCTGTTGATGATTTTTTATGACAGGAAATGTGTTTCTGTTAACCGCAATAATCACGACTACGAGTCCAATTAGTGTCTAATTGTTGTAAACATGCGGAGTCGCTGTGGATCTTTAATAATCTGGCCAGCTGCCTTGACAAAAGCTAAAATAACTTTTTGCCAATCTTTGGTTCCGTATCCAATAAGATTAATTACAGAAGTTTCTAAACTTTGTTTCAAACTGTCCCAGCAGCACAGCGAGCTCTTGTTTAAACTCCCCAATGTACTTGAGCTTTATTTACAAGGACTTCGTCTCGGTCTTAAACTTTTACTGCCGCCACTGGCTGTGTTGGAAATCTCTTTCAATTGTTACGTGTTTGTTCTTGCTGAAGACCAGGAGCACAAACTGAAGAAGCAGCCGCCACAAAGGAAGTGTTTCGGACTGCTGACAAACACAGGGAGGCAAAAAGTAAAACAGGAAATGACAGATTCCCTTCACAGTTGTATATTTTTGGACCATCTGTGAAGAAGCTCTCCCACAAACTGAACTCGGCAGCAGATTGTAGTCGGACAAGAGTCTGTCAAAGTGAATGTATGGGATGGAAATGGGCTCAAACGAACACGTTCTCACTTTTCTTTACTTGTCAAACCTGGTAATTTGTCCCGCTTTGAGATGCTTTTTGAGCCCGATTGCTAGGGACATACCAGTTAATAGTTTTGTCCCAGATATCAACCATTAAAAAAGAGAGAGATAGACTCTTCCAATATATTGAGGGTGAGGTTCTGCCTCAAGTGGAGGAGTTCAAGTATCCCGGGGTTTTGTTCACGAGTGATGGAAGAATAGAGCGTGAGATTGACAGACAGATTGGTGCAGCATCTGCAGTATTGCTGACTCTATGTCGGTCTGTTGTGGTGAAGTGGGAGCTGAGCTGTAAGGTAAAGCTCTCGGTTTACTGGTCGGTCTATGTTCCTACTCTCAGCTATGGTCATGAGCACTAGGGACCGAAAAAATGAGATTGTGAATACGGGCGGTTGGAATGAGCATCCTCTGCAGAGTAGCTGGTCTCTCCCTTAGAGATAGGGTGAGAAGTTCAGTTATCCGGGAGAGACTCAGGGTAGAACCGCTGCTCCTCCACATCGAAAGGAGCCAGTTGATGTGGTTCAGGCATCAGGTAAGGATGCTGTCTGGGCAGCTCCCTTGGGAGGTGCTTCGGGCATGTCTGACTGGGAGGAGACCCCGGGGAAGACCCAGGACTCACTGGAGAGACCATGTCTCTCGGTTGGCCTGAGAACGCATTTGGGGTCCTCCCAGAAAAGCTGGAAGAGGTGGCTGTGGAAAGAAATGTCTGGGTTGCCCTGCTCAAGCTGCTGCCCCGCGACCTGACTTCAAAACAAGCAGAAGATAACGGATGGATGGATGGACTCTGCCAATATAGTCTCAATTTGACACTTGTTATGTAGCTTTTTGGCAGACCTTCGTTTGGTGGCCTCTACTTGCTATCGTCCTGTGTCATTAGACTGATTGTTGCCTGGTAGACTGCTGCTCTTAATGACCGGCAGATCTAACAGACCATAGCTGTTAGGTGGCTAGATTCTGAATTGAGCTACTTTTGGACTTTAAAATGCTTTCATACCACAGACACATTGGAGACTGGACAATGGCTGCTGGATTATGACTGCCATACCGCAGTACGGTAATAAGTAATTATTACTTATTAGGGTCCTATTTAAACATCACTTCACATGACAAGCCATTGTCTGACGGGATATTTTATTATATTTTAATGTATTGTGTATATTAGAATGTTTTTACTGGGTCAGCATAGCTTATGGTATTTTTAACTTGTTCTGTTTTATATGCACGAGCCAGATGTCAAATCTCATCTCATGGAATGTTATGGAAAAAGTCATACTGATTGATTAATGCTGCAGCATGGTATAAAACCGTTTAAACAGTAGGTCAACAAAGATTGGTAGGTGAGTGTGGCAACCATTCTGATACAATCAATGAAAAATGCCTTGATCAGTCTATTCTGTGTATTTGATATTGATAGGATTGGGACATCCATAGAAGATCCATAGAAGAGTTTAATTTCAGACTACTCACCACCAACAACAAAACAGAAACATTTAAGTGTTAAATTGTTCCTGTAAATTGCAGCATTCAGTTTGTTATATAGAAAAGCGATGTTAAAAAAAAGAAGACACTACAGACGTCTGATATTGTATTTTATTTGAGAAAACACTGATCTTATAGTTGAGTTAAATGTATACAAGTTGTCATGCAGGTCGTTTTGAGCTCCAAGAAGGCAACATCAGTCGGTGCAAACATGTATCCCCCCCTCCCCCCAAATAACTTATTTTGAAATAATACATAACCAAATACAACTTCTTTACCATCGTTAGGTTTAAAATTTATTTAATTCATTAAATTTGATTATACTTGTTTCTATCGCACAAGTGTAAAACTGGATATATTTACTTTATTTTGCAATTACAGTATAGTTTAGTTAATGAGCAAATGCTGGCAGCCGAATCAAAAACATTTTGGAGACACCATAATCTCTTCCATTTTGTACCCAGTTGATGACGTAAAAGCATTTCTGATCAACTAATACCTCACATTATTTAATCAAAAGCCTAAAAGCAACACTGAGCATTTAGAGCACTTTGGTTTTACGTTTTAGACACCAAATGACTTATTCAAAAAACTGTGCAGATGTTACACTGTTCACAAGAAAATAAATGACTTTAGAAGCTGGAGAACCAATTAAGTCATTTCAGTGTAATTAATATTTTATATGAAACCAATTAAGTAATTTGAACCCAAAACAGATCAAAATAAAGGCGCATCGAAAACATGAATTATTAATTAGCGGGGATTGCTCATCAGAAAGCTTTCTTTGATCATCTACTAGGCTTTATTGATGCTTTTTTAGATGTCGATGTGAAGGAAGGGGTGCAGTCTGGTGTGTTTACGTTGGAGTTAATGCTAATGGTGACAGTTAGCTGTAATCTCTCAGTTCAGGCAATATAAATCTTAGTTTTCACTTTCTTCAAGATTGCTGATGAGTTTGTTTGCAAAACAGCCTGAATGATGAACACAAAGACTTCTCCACATGATAAAAAAGCAAACTGTTCTTTAAATGATCATTTTCTAGTCCAGATTCAGAAACAATGGATTTCTTACTAAAACCTTCTTGTTGTTGTGTTTGATTGCTCTTGTGTAACGACATCCCCATTGCACTCAAATTAATCCAGCAGTCCTAGATTTTGTTCATTTCGGGCCTGCATTCATCCACTTCCCTGCTTTTTAAATATTTGCAAATGAAACCCAGACCCCGTTCCAAGGTGCAACAAGTGGGGATATCAGATCAAAGCGCTCGTAAGAAAACTGCATTAATCAAGAAATATTTTCAGGCCACCTCGAGCCTCGGGGATTCCTTTTTGGATCGTTAACATCTTTCGCCCCGCTTATGAACCGTTTCTCAGATGTTTCTTGTCTGAGCTCGATTTGATCCCCGGTTTTCTGTCTCCGTAAGGAACCGCGTCCTGCAAAGGAACAGGTTCAGGTCTGTGGCCTGGTTCGCGCCTCAGAGAGGCAGCCCATGGCATTCTCTCAGCAGCGTGATGAAAATACAACTGCAAGGTTGTGATAGGTCGAAAGGACAGCAGTTTTTTCTTTCTTTGTTTGTCTTTTGGGCCCGTTAATGCTCTCATTTAGCCATTTTGCCCAGGCCCGGCAGACATTTTGGAAGGTTTCCCCAGTGGCGATTGTTGCGCCCCTTCCACCTATAGTCTTAGTAGTTGTATTTTCCCGCTTCTGTTACTGAAGATGTGGCTGTATTTGGCAGAAAAAGTGGCTTTGGCGGGACTTGCGGTTTTAGCGACACAGTTCTCCGTACAACCGCCGCCCGTTGCACGTGAGGCCCTTCGCTGTAACTGTGCTGCCGTGTGAGGCAGGCGCTGGCGATGGATGCTCTCTGGCTCTCGTTGTTGTTGCTGGTGTTTGTGTTGGCCGTCGCAGTGGCGCCTGGGGGGCCGTTGCTGCTGCTGTTGGTGTTCATCCTGGCCAGAAAGTGTGCGTGTGTCCCCCGCTGGTTGAAGCTGTGATGGCGGGGGACAGCTCCGCCCGCCGCACCCATCTTGATGAGGGAGTGGCGCTGAGATTGATGACGTGCCACAGAAACTGCGCCCCCTTCGGGTCGCTCCAGGATCACCTGCTGCTGGAGGGGAGTCGAGGAAGAGGACGACGACGACGAAGGGATGGAGGTGGAGGAGGTGGGGTTGTTGGAAGATGAGGAGGATGAGGACGAGGATGTGGCTGAGGAGGAGGTGGAGTTTTGAGGAGCTGCGTCCAGGTGTTTGGGGAGGCCGTCCCTCGGCAGCGTGGAGGTGCTGTAGTAAGAAGTGGATTCTGTTTCTGGTATCGGCTGCTGGTGATGGTGACTACTGTTGCCGGTGCTGTTGTGATGGTTGCTATGGTGATGGCTGTGGTTGTAGTGGTGCGTGCGGGTCTGGTGATTGTGCTGATGGTGGGGGTTATGGTGACTGTGATTATGTCCTCCAGAGGTCGACGGTACAGGAAACAGAGAGGACGAGGAGGTGGACGTGAGGACCTTGATGCCCCCGGTTCCCGACGCGCTGACCTCGTGGATGTGTTTGAGCAGCTCGTCCAGCGCCGACACATCCACCACCGCCTGGGGCAGCGACTGCTGGGAGTGGTGATGTGAAACTCCACTGCCGCCTCCTCCTGCCGCCGCTGCATGCTCATCGTTTGAGATCCTTCTCTCCTCAGGGAGGTGCAACGAGGTGGAAGAGGCACCTGCTCCGTGGGCTGCTCCGTTGCTCAAACTGTTGCTGTTTTGATGAGAAAAGGGAAACGCTTGCTGACTTAAAGAGTTCCCCACCACATTCATGAAACCCTGAGTGGACGCTGAGCAGCTGGGGCCTGACTTGCTCTCCTTGGCGTTGTTGCAGTTTTGGTTTTTCTCGTACTGATGATGCCTCAGGGCCTTCATACTCTTAATGGGAAGTTCCGGGGTGGAGTCAGGCGTCGGCAGGCCGGAGAGCTCTCCATCACCCTGAGACAGAGACTAAACAAAGGTTAGACCCATGACCTTCAGGAATTTCTTCTTTGATTTTTAACAAACCAGAAACATACAACCTTTCATAAATTCTAAATAACACTATAAACTAAGAAGGATAGAGTAGTCCCTCGATACTTCGGGGTTCGACTTTTGTGGACTTGGTCTTTCACGGATTTTCAAAGTAAGATTGTACACGGCACACTATTGTCAACTTTAAAGTGTCACTGACGGGATTTTTTACTCTTCATAAAATTGCTCAAAATATATATATTTTATCATTTAAATATGTTCGTTTTTGCAAACAAAATGATAAATCAATTTAATTTTGCTTTAAAAGTGATTTTAAACTTTGCGCCGTGTTTATTCGTGGGAAATCGGATTACACGCGAATGCACTATCTGTGACGTAAAATCGGGCTGAGGGCTCTGGTCTCTTTAATAGCGGACAATTTAAAACCCGACAAATTTAGCAATCTATGTGAAGATTTGAAATATTTGTCTTCAGTTTGGGAAGCAGAAAATTGTTTGGGTGATGGAACAAGAAACAGCAGGATCTAATTTAGGTCTGATGCCATATGAGACTTACCTTCAGGTCGAGCAGCTCACACACGCGCACTGACAAGCCCAGAGCTCTGCCCGATTTTACATCACAGATGGTGCATTCGCGTGTAATTGGATTTCCCACGAATAAACAAGACTCAAAGTTTAAAATCACTTTTAAAGCAAAATTAAATTGATTTATCATTTTGTTTGCAAAAATGAACATATTTAAATGATAAAAGATATATATTTTGAGCAATTTTATGAATCCATCAATCCATCCATCCATCCATTTTCGTCCGCTTATCCGGGGTCGGGTCGCGGGGGTAGCAGCCTAAGAAGGGAGGCCCAGACTTCCCTCTCCCCAGCCACATGGAGCAGCTCCTCTGGGGGAATCCCAAGGCGTTCCCAGGCCAGCCGAGAAACATAGTCCCTCCAGCGTGTCCTGGGTCTTCCTCTGGGCCTCCTCCCGGTGGGACATGCCCGGAACACCTCCCCAGGGAGGCATCCAGGAGGCATCCTAACCAGATGCCCGAGCCACCTCAACTGGCTCCTCTCGATGTGGAGAAGCAGCGGCTCTACTCCGAGTCCCTCCCGGATGACTGAGCTTCTCACCCTATCTCTAAGGGAGAGTCCAGACACCCTGCGGAGAAAACTCATTTCAGCCGCTTGTATCCGAGATCTCGTTCTTTCGGTCACAACCCAAAGCTCATGACCATAGATGAGGGTGGGAACGTAGATCGATCGGTAAATTGAGAGCTTTGCCTTTTGACTCAGCTCTCTCTTCACCACGACAGACCGGTACAGCGCCCGCTTCACTGCGGATGCTGCACCTATCCGCCTATCGATCTCATCGCTCCAGTTTTCCCTCATTCGTGAACAAGACCCCGAGATACTTAAACTCCTCCACTTGGGGCAGGACCTCCTCCCCGACCCGGAGAGGGCATGCTACCCTTTTCCGGCTCAAGACCATGGCCTCGGATTTGGAGGAACTGATCCTCATCCCGGCCGCATCACACTCGGCTGCAAACCGCTCCAGCGAAAGCTGTAGATCACGATCTGATGAAGCCAATAGGACCACATCATCTGCAAAAAACAGAGAAGCGATTCTAAGGCCACCAAAACGGATCCTCTCAACACCTTGGCTGCGCCTAGAAATTCTGTCCATAAAAGTTATGAACAGAATCGGTGACAAAGGGCAACCTTGGCGGAGTCCAACTCTCACTGGAAACGAGCCTGACTTACTGCCGGCAATGCGGACCAAGCTCTGACACCGGTCGTACAGGGACCTAACAGCCCATATCAATGGGCCTGGTACCCCATACTCCCGGAGTACCCCCCACAGAACCCCCCGAGGGACGCGGTCGAATGCCTTTTCCAAGTCCACAAAGCACATGTAAACTGGTTGGGCAAACTCCCACGCGCCCTCCAGGACCCTGCTGAGGGTGTAGAGCTGGTCCAGTGTTCCACGACCAGCACGAAAACCACACTGCTCCTCCTGAATCCGAGGTTCGACTATCCGACGGACCCTCCTCTCCAGAACCCCTGAATAGACCTTACCAGGGAGGCTTAAGAGTGTGATCCCCCTATAGTTGGAACACACCCTACGGTCCCCCTTTTTGAATAGGGGAACCACCACCCCAGTCTGCCAATCCAAGGGAACTGCCCCCGATGTCCACGCGATATTGCAGAGTCGCGTAAGCCAACACAACCCCACAACATCCAGAGCCCTAAGGAACTCAGGGCGAATCTCATCCACCCCTGGAGCCCTGCCACCGCGGAGCTTTTTAACCACCTCGGTGACCTCAGCTCCAGAGATTGGAGAGCCCGACCCAAAGTCCCCAGGCTCCGCTTCCTCAGTGGAAGACGTGCCAGTAGGATTGAGGAGGTCTTCGAAGTACTCCGCCCACCGACTCACAACATCCCGAGTTGAGGTCAACAGCACGCCATCCCCACCATAAATGGTGTTGGTCGCGTACCGCTTTCCCCCCCTGAGACGCCGGATGGTGGACCAGAATCGCCTCCCCCACCATCGGAGCCAACTCACCACCAGGTAGTGGTCAGTTGACAGCTCCGCCCCTCTCTTCACCCGAGTGTCCAGGACATGCGGCCGCAGATCAGATGAGACGACAACAAAGTCGATCATCGAACTGCGACCTAGGGTGTCCTGGTGCCAAGAGCACATATGTACACCCTTATGCCTGAACATGGTGTTCGTTATGGACAATCCATGACGAGCACAGAAGTCCAACAACAAAACACCACTCGGGTTCAGATCAGGGGGGCCGTTCCTCCCAACCACACCCCTCCAGGTCTCACTGTCATTGCCCACGTGAGCGTTGAAGTCCCCCAGCAGAACAAGGGAGTCCCCAAGAGGCGCACTCTCCAATACCCCCATGGAATTGGGACATGGAATGTCACCTCTCTGGTGGGGGAGGAGCCTGAGCTAGTGTGTGAGGTTGAGAGGTTCCGGCTAGAAATAGTCAGACTCACCTCAACGCATGGCTCTGGCTCTGGAACCAGTTTCCTTGAGAGGGGTTGGACACTCTTCCACTCTGGAGTTGCCCCTGGTGAGAGGCGCCGAGCAGGAGTGGGCATACTTGTTGCCCCCCATCTTGGTGCCTGTACGTTGGGGTTCACCCCGGTGAACGAGAGGGTAGCCTCCCTTCGCCTACGTGTGGGGGGACGGGCTCTGACTGTTGTTTGTGCCTATGCGCCAAACGGCAGCGCAGATTACCCACCCCTTTTTGGAGTCCAATTTTATGAATAGTAAAAAAAATCAGATCAGTGACACTTTAATATTACTCACGTGATTGGGACTGTACAGTAAAAAGTTAAGAAAAATAAATACTTTAGACAGGTGCCGCCATTTTGTAGTTTTCTCTCAGTAAGTCTACACTACATTGCCACTCAAAATTACTACATTTCCCAGAAGCCCCATTGCCTTCTGCTAAAATGGATGGAAAGTTTGGATCCAATCTAAAATAGTTTGGTCATTAGTCATAGTGACTTTGGCGTCCAGTGGATGCAGAGAGCCGTGAACTGGACCAGAACTGGACCTCCAGACTCATCGGTGAGTGCTGCCCGCTGGCCCACGAGAACTACCGAGTGAGGAGGCGCCACCTGGAGATCAGTTGTTCTCTCCTGAGCCCATCAGGACTTTTTAAAATCCAGATTTCTCTGGATTATTTGGACTCTTCTCAGGACCATTGTGTGTTTTTGAGCTGGCTCTCCGAAGGTCCAGTTCTCTCCAAGCATCTGGTGCTCAACTGCTGCAGAGAGCCGACCAGAATCATACGAAGGCTGGTAAGTTCCCATATAAATTTTTGCAGTAGCTACTGTACAGTACATACCGTATTTTTTGGAGTATAAGGTGCATTAAGCGAAGCAAAACTGACCAGTCAAACTATAGTGTCAAAAGGAGTCAGANNNTCAAACTATAGTGTCAAAAGGAGTCAGAGAGATGTATTTGTCATTCAGATCTCATGTGGTACATGTGGTGGAATGAGATGATGTCCCAGTTACATTATTCATCTCATTCCCAACAACTCTCAACATTGTTCAGTTGCACCACATACAATTGGTTTGACGTCAGTAAGCACAACCAGAATTAATACATAAGGTTCACCAGATTATAAGGCTCACTGTTGATTTTTGAGAAGATTCAAGAATTTTAACTGTGCCTTATAGTCTGAAAAATACGGTATACGTATGTTGTTAAAATTATGCAGGTGTAAGAGTTTAGAACATTCCAAGAGTGTGGGAAGTGTTTCTAAAGTGGCCTTAAAATATATTTAAATACAAAAATAAATGTAACGTCCCTACTTCGTGGATTTACACTTATTGCTGGGGTGTCTGGAACGTAACTACTGCAATAAGCGAGGGACTACTGTACTTTTAAGTTAACATTGAAGAAAAGTAACCAAACTCATTTAAAAAAGCTTCAACTAAATTTAAAGAAAACATCAAAGAACTTGAAGGAGTCTAATTAGTTGACGGTTTAATAGGATGAAGTTTCATCCCTTGATGCAGGTCAGTGTTATTTTAACAAAGATATATTTTAACACCCAGTTTTCGTGCAATGCTTTATTTATTTTTCGCTTATCTTTCATTTTATTTACATTAAATAAAAGAGATAAATAGAAACATATTTTATGGATAAGCAAAGCACCTGAAGTATGTGCCAACCTTTCTGTTGGTTCATTCATCACTAAGATTTAATTTTACTTTTTGCTTTGATTGACTTAATCTTTACATGTCCTAATAACATAAGACAATTAAAACTTGAGTTTTGTAAAAATGCTAAACCGCCATTACCTCAAGTTCCCCTACCTGGGAGAGGTTGAGGTCAGGGTCTCCCAGCTGCAGACCCTGGTGTCTGGGGGTGTGCAGATGGGGCTCAGCGCGCCCGTTGGGGATGAAGGAGCTGTACATTTTGGGCGTTGATACATCCAGCTTTTCATCCTGGAGGAAAAACAGACAGAGGTGATATTTAATGGTTCCAAACAGAGTAATGAGGGACTTGCATGAACATACTTTTCAGCAAAAAGGTCAAAGGTCAGCAGCTCAGTGACCATTTTATTTTAATTTTTTTTGCTGAAGGACATTTGAAAAAAGGATGGACTTATAATGAAACAGTTAGTTGTAATGACTGAATAAAACACCAAGGTGAAGCTTATTATGCGTTCCCTCAGGGTGAAGGGGAGGAAGAAGATGAATATTAAAGCTATTGCTTCTCGAAACTCCGGCAGTTACGTTGCATCGCCTCGGATGTTTCTTGGAAGCTGCAGAAATCTTCTGCAAATGTGTGAAAAAAGTTTTTTTTTTTCCGTTTAAAGTCGACTTCACTCGACAGGCATCATCTAAATGTTCAAAGTGACGGTGTTTGCTTTTGAATTTATTTAATAGTTTAGAAGTTTAATCATTTTAGGTTGAGCTTTTCCCCACCCCCCACCAAGAAAAAGGCTAAATGCTAAAATCACAAGTTTATGAATAAAACATTTTTCACTTAATGTTAATTTGCATAAATTCCAATAACCAACACAAACCTTTTCATAAAGAGGTCTTGGTTAAAAAAAGTTTGAATATATTTTCTGTGTTTGAATTTAATCATACAACACAAATACAGTTCATTTTTGTGATAAATGTTTTAGCTGAGCAGCTCTTTAAAGAGCACATTTTAGTATTTTTGCACGTGATCCATATGCACCATCCACCGACCTTCGGCTGTCCCTCCAGCAGCCCGTTCAGCTTGGCGAGGGATCGCAGCGACAGCGCGTGAGGCAGCGACGCTTCGGGATCTTTTCCCAACCTCTTTGCCCGGTGGTCGGCGCGGCGGCTGCAGTAACACGACACCAGGAAACCAGACAAGATGGCCCCCAGAAGAAATGCCACCAGCACACAGGCAATCAGCAAAGTGTAATGGACGTTAGCGGCGGTACGCTGGTCTGTTTCAGGGAGATGACGAATGCCTGGAAAACAGGAGAGAAAATTGAAAGAGCTTTTTCATCTTAAGTTTTTAGGGTGTCCAGTTCTGGTCATCAAGGGCCACCATCCTGCATGTTTTACTTGTTTACCTGCTCCAGTACCTGACTCAGTGGCTGAATTACCTTTTCATGCCCTGCAGAAGCCTGTTAATCACCCATTCATTCAAATTAGGCGTGTTGGAGCAGAGAAACATCTAAAAGATGCAGGATAGTGGCCCTCAAGGACCAGACTGGGCAATCATGTTGTAGGCAAATGTGCATTTTATTCATAGACCTTTACCAGTACTTGGCCTGATTAAAAACACTGAATCCATACCTTGATTTTTTTTTTTTAATTAAATATGAAGCATATTAATTTCAGAAGTTGTCTTCTGCATTGTTTCATACTTAATTAGAACACTACAGTTTCCCTTGCCGTTATCCAACAAGGCGCCTCACCCTGTTAAAAGAACAGAGCACCACCCACACCCCTCCCCCCCAAAAAAAAGTTCCACTAATGGTCGGAGAGCAGAGATTGCCAAGGACAGGTCACCACATGATACATGACTTTGACTTTGCATTGGAAATGTAGCGCTCTTCTATGTTCAAGTTTGACAAGTTTATTGTCATTCACATCACATGTGGTACTAGCCTGGCCCTCGCCTTCCTACGCAGCTCCGCTCAATTCTATTTTCCCTTCACTGCTCCGTCTGGGACTTCTCCCATAGAGAAGGATTTCGCCGGCAGATTTTTGACCAGACCAATCAGAGAACAGAAGGCGGAGTTTCCGGACCAATCAGAGAACAGAAGGCGGAGTTTTGAACAACGTCGACTGACGTCGTCAGTTTGCCCTGCTTAAAATGGCTGCCGGCACGAAGGAAAAAACACGGTAAAACCTATTATTTCTTTGCTGAGAAAAAATATATTTCTTAGCTGAACTGTTTATCTGAACAGTTAGCCTGCTCCGTGTTCACTCATGTGGACCCCCTGCTCCGCGCAACATATGTCACGGCCAAACGTTAACGATTGGGTAAAATCAGATCCAATGGTTTTGTTCCTCAGCAGAGGCCACGCCTCCAGCAAGAATCGGTTCTCTATAGGAGAAACTCCAGACCCTAGTACAAAGCAAAGTGAAGGACAAGGGTCTGGTTTTAACCAGGCTAATGTGGTACATGAGGTGGAATGAAATTATGTGCACAGGGGCCCAGTTACACGCAAAATAGCTAAATATAAAGTATAAAAAGAAACAGTAAATGAGGATCTAAGATATACACTGACATGAGTTAAACAAATGCCAAATGGTACGCTAAAGGATCTAAGATACAGTATATGCTAAACACTAAACGCACAGTGTAACAACAGCAGTCCGAACATGAGTCTGTGGTGAGCAGATACAGTAGGTATGAGATAATCAGCAGCATCGATAATCAGCAGCACAAATCAGTCACATTACATCAATTAAAATGGCATTACAGTGATTATTTTCTTTTCTTACAGTTAGTTTCTTACAGTGCTCGTTACAAGGTGTTTTGTAGCGTTCTGAGTTAAACGGGATCTATTTCTGAAAAAGAAACCCAGTTTTACTTTCAGTTTCTTTACCAAGATTTCAACTTGATGCTTAAAAGAAAGATGTGAATTGACCAAGATACCCAAATATTTGTAAGAATGTACAAACTCTGGGAACACCATTTGAGGACAACACAGTAGGAAGGACCGCTGGAACTGATTTCCTGTTTGAAAACAACACCCCTTTGGTATTGTCAGCATTTAGCACCAGTTTGAGACGGAACAAATCTCAATGGATGATGTCGAATGCAGACTGTAAAAGCTGGAAACTCTTAGCAACTGTTTTAGCTTGACAATAAACAACTGTCATCAGCATACAGTAGAAATGTAAGGATGCATCAAGAATGATCTGACTTACATTACTTATATAGATTGTGAAGAGGGTGGGTCCCAAGACTGAACCTTGTGGTACACCATTGTTAACAGTTAGATAAATATGTAGGGGAAAACTCTGCACTCGGTATATTTAAATACTAATATAACTACTGTAATTAGATGATGATAATGGAAAAAAAGGTAATGTGATAAAAGTACAATGATAAATGTACACATGTTCCAGTCTGAAGCACATATGGTCAGTTCGCTCTATCATAAACCCATAAAACATTTTATACGAAGGAATTGCTAAATAAATTAAACCTCTAGTTCAAGCTCAGATAAGAAGAAATTGTTCAATTTAACAATTTAGACCCAAAAATTAGGATCACATTTTCTTAGTGATCTCCAGATATCACCTTCAAGCATGGCAGAACAAAAAAAAAAGTGTTTTCTTCAACATTTTTAGCATACACCATATTTTTCGCCAAATAAGTCTCACCTTTTTGCATAAATTTGCAAGTTCTGCAACTTATTAAACACCGAAGCGACTAATAAACGTTTTTTTTCCCCCTTATACAAATTTCTTCATTGTGCATTATTATAACACAACTCAGTCTTTAAGATTATAACCTTTAAAAATGTTGTTTCCTTGAGTCCCATCAGGCCTTTTTCTTCCATGCATAATCACATTGATGTGGTGCATGTACACAATGTGAAATCAGATCAGCAGGAGTTTTTTTTGGCTGGATGGGTAAATATTTTGCTGACAGCAAGTTGACAATACAGTTGAAGAGAGGAAAACTAATGGATGAGAGTTTAAACCAAGGTGAACAGGAGAAAGATGAGAGAGTGACAGACAGGAAGTAGGATGAGGCTTAATGAGGCGCTTTACAGGTGAGAAATCCTCATGACAGACGAGAGGAGAAGACAAGGAGGACATAAAGGTGAGATCTGACATCTGGAGAGGAGAAAAGAAAAGGAAGTGATGAGATGATTTAAAGGAGAGGGATGACGAGGCTGACAAAAGGATGAAGGTATGATGGGAGAAGGAAAGGAGGATGTGGAGGAACAGAGATGAAAGAGGTTTTGCTTGGCAGCGTTCACCTCATCAGGTTCAGGTACACCATCAAAGCCTCACAGATACAATGAGTCATCAGTCTGTCCAGCAGCAGTGACGCATGAAACCCCCACGCTGCGTTCAGGGGAGGAGGAGAGGGAGCCGCTCTCCACTAATCAATACTTTGATGCACAGATTTGAACAGTTGCCACATCTGGACTAAACACAAGGATAAATTCATAGTTTGACAAAGATGTGACTGTTGTTGCAGAGGCTTCATCCAAAACTACTTAAAAGAAAAAAGTTTAATTTTTTTTTTTCATTCATTCATTCAACCTTTATTTATACAGGCTAGCCTCGTGTAAATGTGTAAACTATTTAATTATTTTTATAATGAGGAGATCCAGAACCAACTGCTTTGATTTTTTTTTTCTGATCATCAGGACAAATTAAGTGTTTAATTATTCTGGCTGCCAAATGGGAAAAAAAATAAAAATAAATTAAAGCTTCCATTTTTGTGCATTTGAACCTAGATAAGACCTGCAGATGTGCAATTAATATTTTGTTAAAATGTGACAATAAAAAATAAAAATGAAGATTTCAAGATAAAAACCTGCAGCCTTTTGACTTCCATATTTAGTGCTGATTGTTTAATTTATATACAGGTAGTCCCCGACTTACGAGCGCATCGACATACGAGGTTCCGGACTTACGAGCTCACTAACGAACAGTAAATTTGTAAAGAACATACAGAAAATACAGCACTTTTATGTGTTTTTAGATGAAAGTGTGTTAGCTAACCATTCGGAAACAAGTTTCTGAGCATGTTTATGAACTAGTATGAACATTTGTGATGAAAAACGAGTGTTCGTAGTAGCGCTAGCATAAATTTTCCGACTTACGACCGAAAATCCGGACTTAAAACACGTGTTTCGGGTTCCGACATACCACATTTCGTGTTACGAGATAGTCGTAGGAACAAAACTCACTCGTAAGTCGGGGACCCCTGTAGTGTTATCACTGGATGTCTTATGAGTAAGGTTTCTGTTTTACAATATAAATATGTTCCATTTATATCCATCCATCCATTATCTTTACCCACTTTTTCCATTTTCAGGTTGCAGGGGTCATTGGTGCCCATATCCAGCCATCACTGTGTGAGAGTGTGGGGGGTGGGGGAACGACACCCTGGACAGGTCTCCAGTCCATCACCGGGACACACAGAGACAAACGAGACAAACAACTATTCACTCTCACTCACACCTAGGGACAATTTAGAGTCACCAATCAGCCTCACATGCAGGTTTTTGGTCTGTGGGAGGAAACCGGAGTACCCGGAAAAAACCCACCCATGCACATGAGAACATGCAAACTCCACCCAGATAGGCCCCCGGCTGGGATTCGATCCGACAACCTTCTCACTGAAGCAGCAGCTCTGAGTCACCGTGTCACACTGGTTCATTTATATTAATTTCTGAAATATTATATTTTCACGATCTTACATATATATCTTTGTTTTCATATTTATTTATTCTGGACAGATGTTGCTTTTACATCTGTCTCTTTTAGTAGAGCTTCACCTGCCTGTGGAAGCTGCATTATCTGCACATTTCCAATAATTAAGCATGTTTTACTTTATGTAGTTAGAATATTATGCTTTATAGTTTATTTAAAATCAATATGAACCATTTGTATAGTAGTTTTTTTCAGGCTGCATATTGATTTAAAATCATCTCTACATGTAGTGGCTTTAGATGTGTAAAAGCTGAAAATGTCTTGTGGTCATGAAATAAGTAAAAAGTCTGCATTTCATCTGGTTTGAAAAATCACATCAGCTTTTGATGGATGGCTGCGTCAGCCATCGCTGAGTCACCGCTGCTGCTCTCTCCGGTGATTAACCATTTTAGCTGATGAAAACTGTGACTTTCAGGTTGACTGTGTTTATTTTAAACCCCCGTTTTGCCCTGAAAGCTCCGCTGAGCTCCCTTCCTGTCCAGGCCAGAAGCTGACAGGTCGATTTGCCTCTCGGACACTCAGAGTGCATTTTATACATCATCCGACGCCTCGCGAACAGGCTGAAATTGGATTCTTAAGAAGATCGGGGTAAAAGGTTTGACGTTCTGGAATAATTACCACAGTTTTGCTTCAGCCTTCTTCAAATAAAGTGGGAAAAAAAAAAAACGTTTTTGCACCGTTTAAAATGTGTTGTGTACAACCTTGAGACAGAATTAGGAGTTTTAGATGGGACTCCATGAGCCTCAAGTTAAATGGCTTTAATTTAAACACAAAAACAAAGTCATGGTCATCAGTGTTTGAAGCAGATAAAATGCATTAAATATAAAACTAGATTTATTTTATACATCTTGTATTCATGAGCTTTTTACATCTTGCCAAGGCCAGTGAGCAAAAAACATAAAAAATAAATCTGAGGGGCTATTTATCACTTGGGAGTCTGAGCTTTTGTTGTGAAATGAGACATATTTAGCAGACCTAAAAGAGCAGCGGACTTCCTCTTATTCCCTAGTTAAGTTAAAGTGCTCAGCCTTGGTTCATGCCCATGAAAACCTGATCAAAGGGGCGAAAACGCTCCAGAAACAGAAAGCTAATTCCGTGCCCTTCACTGGGAGCCGTTAGGGGATTTCCCTCCCTGCTCCCAGTTGGTGTGGGACTTCAAGTGGCAACCATCTCGAACCTCAAAGCCAGAGTGGCCTCTAAGCTTCTGGGGCTTTACTTTGATACAAGAAGCCACGAAACAAATGTGCCTTTTATTCAAAAGTACTTTTGAAATGGAGCAAGCAGTCGTTACACGTCCAGACAGAATTAACACACACACACACACACACACACACACACACACACACACACACACACACACACAAACATGCATCCCTAGAGTTTAAGAGACAATTTCATGTTCGTTATTTTCACTCTTTTATCTCCGTCCTTCAGTCTGACAGTTAAAAATAGGATGATGGAGACACCAAGAGAAAAATATTATGCTAATTACAGTCCAACATGGAAATGTTTCATTCTCTGCCCTCCGTCTTTGCTCCTTTCTTCTTTGCTCTGTCAGTTTTAAAGTTTCTCCTTCTTTGACGTCAGCCCGAATGGTGAAAGTTTGACATCTGGGATGAAGATTCTGGGTGAAACCTTGACTTTTCACGTTTTTATCCACATTATCTGTCAGTCTATATTATACAGTATACAGCAAGTCTGAATTACCATATTTTTCGGCCTATAAGTCGCAGGTTTTTTTTGCATAATTTGCATGCTCTGTGACTTATATGCTGAAACAACATATTTATAGCTTTTTTCCCCATGTTTATAAACCAATTTTTGGTTAAGATATGACCGTTTTCATTCATTCTGACTGAAAATATTGAACACTATCATTTTTAGCCACTAGATGGCACTCAAATAGTATGGCATGCCGTTGTGTCATGTAATAGGTAAAAGTAGCTGTTAAAGGTTCAGTATGCAGTTTCTGTAGAACTGCAGCAGTTAGAAATATTTTCAACAGGCAAAGCATTCTGATCCCTCCCCCTCAGAGCCATATGTGGCTCTGCCCCCTTGTGGTCTGTTGAATTTCAAATTCAAGCTCTGTTTTTATTGGCTGATTCAAATTCAAGCTCTGTTTTTATTGGCTGGTTACAAACTCTGTTTTTATTGGCTGGAAAATGGCGGGTCACCTTTTCTTTTTAGAAATGCTTATTTACCACCTGGAGAAGCAAGGGGACAATATTTTTTTTTTAATTTTTTTTCAGAGATTACCTGGCTAACATCAGTCTGTCAGGAGGTAGTGACAGAGTGAAGAAATATGTTCATAAAAAAAGCTACATACTGCAGCTTTAATGACACAATCAGCTAGCCATAGTCTGCCTCCTTCGTCCACCTCGCCTGGAGCAACCATCAAATCAGCTTAATTTCACTGCACCACCCCAACGAAATGCATCTGACCATTGAAGTGCATTTATTAAGTAAAAGTTCAGCTGAGACACACCTTTGTTATAATGTTGAGCAAACAAATAATTGTTTTAGGTGCTTATCTTGTTAAATTTGAAGAAATGCGCAGCATTCCTCCTTCCCGATTTCCTCCCTCAGAGCGCGCTCCCGGAGCACAGAGGCAACAATTACTTTTGACAATACAGCTGACTTAACCATCAAAGTGCCTTTATTAAGGAAACGTTCAACTGAGACACACCTTTACTATAATTTCGAGGAAATACATTTTTTTTTTAGGTGCTTATCTTGTTAAATTCTTGTTAAAGTCCTCCCATGCACGCTCCTGCGGCCGCCATTTGGCAGCCCATCAATTTTTGGCACAACTCCGGCACACATTTCCAGGTTGTCAGTGGTGACATAATAGATGCGACTTGTAAATGGTAGCCAAGGTTTACCAGAGACCTCAAGGGAACCTCCTACTGTTAAGGTGTGATCTTTCAATTTACATGTATGTGTTACAAACCCCCAGGTGTGATGTGTTGTTTTGTCAATTTAAATAGAATGGGCATGTTAGGTATTTTGTGGTGTTATTTCAGTTTCCAATTTCATATGTTGGTGCGTGGCTTGTATAAAACTTCTCGTTCTCACAGCTTCCATTCATTCAGAATTGAAAAAGACTTCTGGACAGAAGTCGAAACGTTTTCTGCAACAAATAAAGTCCAGTTGATCCTGTATTGAACGCCTTTTTTGATTTTATCATGTCCTGGACGACTGAGAATCTTCACCAGCATAAATGGAGCTTACTTATATAGCGCTTTCCAGCCCCCTATGAGGGGCCCCAAAGCGCTTCACAGTACCAGCCATCCACCCATTGATACACACATTCATACACCGGTACATACAATGAAGCAACATATTTATGGATTTTTCCACTTACAGGTGACCCCCCACTTACGACTCCATCGACCTACGAACAACGGGACCTACGAACGTATCATATTTAATAAAAATATGAAATTACTGTATTAAAAAAAAAATATATATATATATTTTTTGTGTTTAAATGTTCTTAATTTCATGTGTACATCACTTTGTTGCAGCTGTGGTTGTTTTAAAGGCTTTATAAATAATAATTATGATAAAAATGATCATTTCTGATCATTTTTTGAGCAATCTTGGGCAACAGGAAGTAGGTCTTCAGTTTACACGGTCACAAATTAATGTAGAACACCGGACGCCATTTTAGGATACAGTAGCTGCCCGGCGCCGGGCCGAAGACTGGTGACCAGGATGGCTTCATATGGATTAATTACGAGCTGGTAACGTCTCTGTGAACTTTGTGGATGTCTCAGGCAGCAGCGGATTTATCGCTGATCGTGCCAGGCCGCCGCGCGAAGACCTCCGGCCGGCCTGGCTACACCTCCGGCCTGGCTAGCTCCAGAAGCTAACACGGGAGCTAACACGGGAGCCGGCCTTTTGAACACTTGTGACCAGGATCGCATCATATGGATTAATTACTAGCTGGAATCGCTCTGTGAGCTCTGTGGACGTCTCAGGCTGGAGCAGGAGCTGCAGATTGATCGCGCCGCCGCTCCAACACCAGCTCATGGCTTGGCTAGCAGAAGCTAGCCAGCTAGCTAACACAGGTCTGGAGCAGCTGCGGTGGTTCACTGGCCGGCCGCCGCGCTGCTCGGCCCGACAACAATCAACGCATGGCAACCTAAGATGTCGGCTTTGACCATCTCAAAGTAAGAAAATATATTTTTATTTATTCTGTAAATGTGAATAGCAATGTTTAACATTACAGTACACTACTGTACATGCTTAAATGTGTGCGCGCGCTCCGTTAGCATGATAAATAAAGGTTGAATGAATGAATGAATTTTTTTTTTAAAATAATTTTCACCCCCTACCTACGGCAGAATCGAGCTGCGAACCGTTCTTAGGTCCCTAAATCGTTCGTACCTCGGGGGTCACCTGTATTTGGACTGATGTGACTTATAGGGCGGTGCGACGTCTACGGCGGAAAATACGGTAGTGACCATGTGTCTTTATCTTTCATCTGTCCTCAGATTCACTCCGTCTTAAACTCCATCTGCTTATCTCCATCCTCTGCTGTTGTTCATTGAATTCAGCTGAAATCAATAGTCTGTCTAGGAGGATATAATTAAATCGATCAGACAAATGAACCGTACAAGTAGATTCTGCAAGAAGCCATGAGGGGAATTATTAAAAACATACTGAAAATATTTATTTAAGAGAGGTTAGGTAAAGCAGATTTCCACCAGAAGGCAAATCAAATTGTCTTATATAAGTTTTTAGGGCATTGACACGTGGAATGTGAGGTTTGGAATAAAACAAACCAAACTTCAGACAAAACTATTAAAAAAATAAAAAAATATATATAAGATGAAGTCATCATTTATCAACTTTTCAGCAGTGCAGACACAGAGTTTTTTTTCTGCATTATCTTAATCATTATTTTAAGTTTTGATGAGAAGTTCAGTTGTCTAGGAGAGACGCCGAGTAGAACCACTGCTCCTCCACATTGAAAGGAGCCAGTTGAGGAGGTTCAGGCATCTGGTAAGGAGCTCCCATGGGCACCTCCTTATCAATTGTCCTGGGAACTCCATTAGGTCCTCCCAGAAGAAGAGGAAATAAGGAAGGAAGGAAGAAGAGGAAGGAAAGAAGAAGAGGAAAGAAGGAAGGAAGGAAGAAGAGGGAGGAAGGAAGGAAGGAATAAGAGGGAGGAAGGAAGGAAGAAGAGTGAGGAAGGAATAAGAGGAAGGAAGGAAGGAATAAGAGGAAGGAAGGAAGGAATAAGATGAAAAAATAAAGAAAGGAAGGAATAAGATGGGGGAAGGAAGAAGAGAAAGGAAGGAAGGAAGAAGAGTAAGGAAAGAAGGAAGAATAGGAAGGAAGGAAGGAAGGAAGGAAGGAATAAGAGGAAGGAAGGAATAAGATGAAAAATAAAGAAAGGAAGGAATAAGATGGGGGAAGGAAGAAGGAAGGAATGAAGGAAGAAGAGGTAGGAAGGAATGAAGGAAGAAGAGGTAGGAAGGAAGGAAGAAGAGTGAGGAAGGAAGGAATAAGAGGAAGGAAGGAAGGAATAAGAGGAAAGAAGGAAGGAAGGAATAAGAGGAAGGATGGAAGGAATAAGAGGAAAGAAGGAAGGAAGGAATAAGAGGAAGGAAGGAAGGAATAAGATGGGGGAAGGAAGAAGAGAAAGGAAAGAAGGAAGAAGAGGAAGAAAGGAAGGAAGAAGAGGAAGAAAGGAAGGAAGAAGAGGAAGAAAGGAAGAAGAGGAATATAGGAAGGAAGGAATATAGGAAGGAAGGAATAAGAGGAAGGAAGGAAGGAATAAGAGGGAAGGAAGGTAGGAAGGAAGAAGAGGGATGAAGGAAGGAATAAGAGGAAGGAAAGAAGGAAGGAAGGATGGATGGATGGATGGATGGATCAAAATTTCTTATTTTTAAACCAGACAAAACAGTTTCAAGAACAGAATCAATATTTTGGTTGCTAAACTTTTAAGTAATTAAATTAAGTAATTTCACTTCCTGAACTTATTTTGAACAAGGATTGAAACTATAAAGTGATGAAAAAAAGTTAAATCAGATCAACTATGAAAAAGAATAAATAAAAATAAATAAATAAAAATGACCTAAAGTGGTCCCAGCCTCAACAGTTTGCTGCAAAAAAAACATTGTTTCTATAAAATCAGCAATAATGCCTGTGTGGTGACATCACTGATACGTTGCTGTTTTGAACCAGTTACAACTAAACTTTGTAAAATCCTAGATTAAGCTCAGCTCATTACAATTTGACAATACACCACATACATTATTGTGCATTATGTAAAAAAAAATGTTTGGAAAAAAAATTCTGCATTATGAATGAAAAATAAATATTTCAATCACCTAATTTGTTAAAGAAAGCGTAGATATTTTAACAGAGATGCATTTTCGCAGCTTTGGACAGTAAAGGGTTTATTGTCTGTTTACTCAATGCAAGGGACGGTTTATAGAAAGAGTACAGTAAACAACAGGAGTTATGGTTGTTGGTGTTAAAGAAAGTTTTCACTGACTTGCTTCATTATCATGACTAAATACATCGAAACAAATGCAAAAAACTGACACGGAAGTAGAAGCAGATTATCAGAAATATAACAGACCAGACTTACAGAAAATACTTCTGATGAAAAGCAGCAACAAGCTGATGTTTTACTCCGTGTCTGACTCAATAATATACTCACAACAACCACAGCAAATGCAACAGTTATTTGTTTTCTCGTGTTAACAACTGTAGAAAATTTTGAAACTAAAGTTAATGTGTAAAATTAATTTTAGACGTGAAAACGGCAGAAACATCAGAATAGCTCATCTCTTGCTGGGATAATGATCCGTGCCTTAACGGATGTCCTTCCTCCAAGACATTTAAAATGTTCATTCAACCTTTATTTAGTCAGGTAAATCTTTTGAACCTCATGTATTGAATTCACGAATACAAAGAGACGACACTTAATAATAATAATAATAATAATAAATTCAATTTATACCGCACTTTTCATTAATAAAAATCTCAACGTGCTAGAGAGGGAGGCAAACAAGCACTTCTTATTTACCGTATTTTTTTCTGTATAAGTCACACCTTTTTGCATAAACTTGCAAACTAGCACTTTGAGATTTTTATTAATGAAAAGTGCGTTATAAATTAAATTCATTATTATTATTATTATTAAGTCCTGAGACTTATACACTGAAGCAAATAATATACGTTTTTTTACCACCACATTTATAACCCAATTTTTGGCTGAGATCTGACAATTTCATTCATTCTGAAATGGAAAATATTGAACACTACTATTTTCAGCCACTAGAGGGCCTTTGACTAAAATAGCAAGCAAAGTGTCTTATTAATAGGTAAAAGTGGCTATTAATGAGACACTTGGCTTACCATACCAAGCCACCTTTGTCTCGCTCTGAACTACTGGAGCAAACGTACTGATTTGACCATTAAAGTGCATTTATTAAGGAAAAGTTAAACTTAGACACACCTTTACTATAATGTCGAGCAAACAAACATTTGTAAGTGTTAATCTTGTTGAATTCTTGTTAAAGTCCTCCTGTGCATGCTCCTGCAGCAGCCATTTGGCAGCCAATCAATTCTTGGCACAACACCGATCCATTTTTCCGGGTGGTCAGCGGTGACACATGATAAATATGACTTATTTATGTTTTTTTTTTTTAAGACATATTTGGATTGATGTGACTTACTTGGCGATGCGATGTGTATGGTGGCAAGTACGGTAAATGCCAGATTCATATTGGGATACAGTTATTCAGATTTTGTAGCAACTACTGTACAATAAAACCTGTCAACAAAGAGCTCTGTAGGTGGGCCTTAATACACAATTTTGTAACAATTTGATCAATAAAGATATTCCAGTTTTATATTTGTAGCAACAAACTCAAGATAAAATCAATATTAAATTATGTCTTTTAGGTTGAGTGATGCTAAAGCTAGGCTCCAGAAATGTCCAACCCATTAGCATGCTCCATGGCCCACTTGTTCCCTTATTGGTATTCACACGCAGCCCGACCCCAGTGACAGAATTTGTACAGAGTGATAAAGTGAGCAACACAGAGAATGACAAAAAAAAAAGAGAAAAGAAATGACACAGAGACGAGGGATGATGAGGGAAACTGTTCAAAATCAAACTGAAAGAGAAAAATGAGAGCAGGTGCAACAAGAGGGCCGAGAAAACGGAGAGAGTTTGTCAACTCTGGCTTTTGGCTTGACCACTGAGAAGCAGTGTAACCGACCCACTCCCACCCACTTTAAAGGTCAGACAGTGCACACCTGAAAGACTGCAGATGTGTGTGTCAGGTGTGTGTGTGGCTTCCTCTGCAGCAGAACGAAAATCGCTGCTCTCCAGCGACTCGGCAACTCCCGATTGTCATTTAGTCTCTTCCGTTCAGTATTTAAATGAATAACAGTGACACATTTATGGTTCAGAGGATTCAGAGGGCTGCTGGGTGGGAGGGAGGCAAACAAGCACTTTGGTGCAATCTTCACAGAACGGTTAAAAAAAGAAGATGCCATTGTTGTTTGTTTAGCAGACTTTAGGTATTGAAGCAGAAAACCAGACACTGGCAGAGCAATGACACGAATCAACAGCCAATGAGCCGATGACTGGTCGTTAGAAATATTTAATCTTGTAGATCAGGTGCAACAAATGTTGAGGTTTGTTCACTTTGTTCAGCATGTGCATGAACGGAGCGGGAGCGTGATTTGCTTCATACTCTTATAAAAAAATTAAATTTAAAAAATCTGTTCTGTCCTGGATCAAAGATTCTTGTGTTTTAATACAAATAAACAAACAAACGGAAATAAACTTGTGACATTTTTAGAAAGTCTCAGAAAAACGAATATCATCTACATTGAGTACTAACTTTGGAGATTAGACTCATTTGACAAAACTGTCAAATGGTATCTACCGGTATATTCAGATTACTTTTAATCTTAATATGAACTTTTTGCCATTGTATTGCGATTTTAGTCATTATTTGGGTTGTCAAGATAATTAAAATGATAAAATAATAGAATTGCTGGTCTTGTATGCACAGTATGTATACACTGTGTAGATAGATAGGTAAAGAGAGATAGGTAGGTAAAGAGAGATAGGTAGGTAGAGAGAGATAGGTAGGTAGAGAGAGATAGGTAGAGATAGATAGATAGAGAGTTAGGTAGATAGAGAGAGAGATATAGAGAGTTAGGTAGATAGAGATAGATAGATAGATAGATAGATAGATAGAGATAGATATAGATACAGCTAGATATAGATACAGATAGATAGAGATATAGATACAGATAGATAGAGATATAGATAGATAGATAGATTAGATAGATAGATAGATAGATAGATAGATAGATAGATAGATAGATAGATAGATGATAGATAGATAGATAGATAGATAGATAGATAGATAGATAGATAGATAGATAGATAGATAGATAGATAGATAGATAGATAGATAGATAGATAGATAGATAGATAGATAGATAGATAGATAGATAGATAGATAGATAGATATAGATAGACAGAGACAGAGAGATAGAGAGATAAATAGATAGACATATATAGATAGATAGATAGATAGATAGATAGATAGAGATAGATAGAGATAGATAGACAGAGATAGATAGACAGAGATAGATAGACAGAGATAGATAGAGATAGACAGATATAGAGATAGACAGATATAGAGATAGACAGATACTGTATAGAGATAGACATATATAGAGATAGAGATAGACAGATATAGAGATAGACAGATATAGAGATAGACAAAGACAGATATACAGAGACCAAAGGTGGGCAACAAACCGCTAGGGACCGCTAATGCGCCAATCCGCTTATAGCATACCTAAAGATTTTATCAGCGTTACAGCGGAGTGACTAAGTTTTATAATTCATAAGCAGATTTGTGCTATTTTTATTTAAAATGCAGTACCGCTAATAACTAATTATCTATCAGTAAGGAAATTATTGGGGATTTTGCTGGCTGTCGTAGCTGCTTGTTTACTTTTCCCCCCTTGGGGAGGGAGCAGAGAGGAGGGTCGGAGGGGGGGAGGGAGCAGAGGGGAGAACAGACGTGGATCTACCATGTCCATGTAGGCAAATAATTATAGTTACGATGAAAACGATAATTAAAAACGCAATACAAAAACCGGTCGATTTCTGTATCCCCCTACTAAAAATGGACTATTCCATCTTGACATCTTCCGGGTCAGAGGTGAACTCGGTGCTAACGTTTATGGCTAGCTGGTTGTGCTGGGTTACTTGGATAAATCCGCAGAGAACCCCGCTGTTTCAAGCCAAATTAACGCGGCCGGAGGATTTTATTGTGTGTTTTGTGTCGACCACTCGACGGTGAGTCGTTAGTTTTATGTATTTTGGTTACTTTTATGTATAAATGCGGTGGCGACACGCCCGTGTATTTGAGATTTAAAAGTGGTCTTAGGGATTAAAAGATCATTCTCTTTTTTGTTAATTTCGTGGCCGAATAGAATATATGTACGTAAAGTATTAAATAAATCCTTTGATTTTTGTAATTTCATCCTTTTAGGATCATTTTAGTTACTTTTCAGTTGGCAGTGTAGTGCAAATATTGCATAACGCTGCCGGCTACCAATTGTCGAATATAAATAGCGGATTAGATTAGCTTCCCCTAATTTTCATAAGACATTTGTGCTTTTGAAATTGTGGACCTAAAAAAATTAATAAGCGTTTTAGAAATTGTGGAACTAATTTTTTGATTAGCGTTGCCCACCACTGGATAGATAGATAGATAGATAGATAGATAGATAGATAGATAGATAGATAGATAGATAGATAGATAGATAGATAGATAGATAGATAGATAGATAGATAGATAGATAGATAGATAGATAGATAGATAGATAGATAGATAGATAGATAGATAGATAGATAGATAGATAGATTAGATAGATACAGTATATAGATAGACAGAGACAGAGACAGAGAGATAGAGAGATAGAGAGATAAATAGATAGACATATATAGATAGATAGATAGATAGAGATAGATAGAGATAGATAGACAGAGATAGATAGACAGAGATAGATAGACAGAGATAGACAGATATAGAGATAGACAGATATAGAGATAGACATATATAGAGATAGACAGATACCGTATAGAGATAGACATATATAGAGATAGAGATAGACAGATATAGAGATAGACAGATATAGAGATAGACAAAGACAGATATACAGAGACCAAAGGTGGGCAACAAACCGCTAGGGACCGCTAATGCGCCAATCCGCTTATAGCATACCTAAAGATTTTATCAGCGTTACAGCGGAGTGACTAAGTTTTATAATTCATAAGCGGATTTGTGCTATTTTTATTTAAAATGCAGTACCGCTAATAACTAATTATCTATCAGTAAGGAAATTATTGGGGATTTTGCTGGCTGTCGTAGCTGCTTGTTTACTTTTCCCCCCTTGGGGAGGGAGCAGAGAGGAGGGTCGGAGGGGGGGAGGGAGCAGAGGGGAGAACAGACGTGGATCTACCATGTCCATGTAGGCAAATGAATGGGCCCCCAATCAGCATGGGCCCCGCCGGCCCCGCCCCGGCCAGTCACCTACATCACTAACATTGCTGCTGCTTGTTAATGTACATTTAACATAAAAATAATTATAGTTACGATGAAAACGATCATTAAAAACGCAATACAAAAACCGGTCGATTTCTGTATCCCCCTACTAAAAATGGACTATTCCATCTTGACATCTTCCGGGTCAGAGGTGAACTCGGTGCTAACGTTTATGGCTAGCTGGTTGTGCTGGGTTACTTGGATAAATCCGCAGAGAACCCCGCTGTTTCAAGCCAAATTAACGCGGCCGGAGGATTTTATTGTGTGTTTTGTGTCGACCACTCGACGGTGAGTCGTTAGTTTTATGTATTTTGGTTACTTTTATGTATAAATGCGGTGGCGACACGCCCGTGTATTTGAGATTTAAAAGTGGTCTTAGGGATTAAAAGATCATTCTCTTTTTTGTTAATTTCGTGGCCGAATAGAATATATGTACGTAAAGTATTAAATAAATCCTTTGATTTTTGTAATTTCATCCTTTTAGGATCATTTTAGTTACTTTTCAGTTGGCAATGTAGTGCAAATATTGCATAACGCTGCCGGCTACCAATTGTCGAATATAAATAGCGGATTAGATTAGCTTCCCCTAATTTTCATAAGACATTTGTGCTTTTGAAATTGTGGACCTAAAAAAATTAATAAGCGTTTTAGAAATTGTGGAACTAATTTTTTGATTAGCGTTGCCCACCACTGACAGAGACAGAGACAGATAGAGATAGATAGATAGATAGATAAGATAGATAAGATAGATAAGATAGATAAGATAGAATGGACGGATGAAAAACAAACAAACAAAAAAACAAATAAATACTGTACATAGAAAACAGAAACATACTGTTTGAACCTTTGGGCAGCCATGATAACCGTGACCTTGCTGTTCCAAATTGAGGAAACGTTGCGTCATTATTTAGTCTGTGTGATGAAGCTGCACATTAGGCCCTGATGTTGTGGGGATGATCATAATGATGATTGCGATAAAGATGAGGTGGGATGCGTTAAGTGGCTTTAATGGACTGTTTGCTCGACCTTTTAATGGCAGGATGTTTTCAGCTGATATCTGTGTTTGTGTGTCTGCAGATGTGTTATAATTCACAGAGAACTTTGACCTTTCTGTCAGCAGTATACAGGAGGATGGATGATGCTCTGCTTGAATAGGAAATGACAACATTTACAACTTCTTTAAATTGGACTGACCTGCAGATCCACACATTTTGTTTGTACAACCAAGGTCGAGCTCAAATTGAAGGATTTATTTGACTTAAAGTCTTAGAGAAGCATAAAAGTGCCATTTAAAGGAGACCACAGATATGTTTTTAAAAATTTTTATGGTATTTCTTTGGGGTTACCAGACACTGTTTATTCAATTTAATACACAAAATAATTCTTAGATAATCAATTATACCCTTTTTAATTCTGCCATTTTTAACTTTCGTTTTAAACGACCGGTTTATGATAATGAGATCTCGTGGCACGCCCTTCAAAGTTCTGCTTGCATTAACTCCGCCCTCCAAAGGCAGACGAGGAAGTCAACACACGTTACTACCACAGAGCCGAGCTGAGCTGAGCTGAACTGGACCACGACAGATCAGAGTGTACAAGTTGTCGTGTCATTTTTTATTCTTCCTCTGTAATGTCTCCTCTGACTCTCCCACCCTCTGCCTGTGCGCGCGAGCTGGATGGAGGAAAGCACACACACACACTCACAGCGGGGCTATCTTTTTATCTGTGTTTCTCCGAGGAGCCGCCCGACACACAAACACACACACTCACACAAACATGCACACATCTGTTCCCATCTGAAAACTATCAATTTTAAATCTGCTTAGTGCTCCATTATCTGCGCCAGGAGTTTAAAAAAAAAAAGGGGGAAAAAAAAAATCATGGACAAGATGCGAACCCAAGTCTCCCGAGTGGCGTTCGAGCGCGTTAACCACTCAACCAAACTGGCAGTTGTATGAAGGTAGTCCTTCATCGTATAAGAAGTGTAATTCTTCTACGGTAATGTCGCCTGGACATTGCTATTAAAAATAAAATTAAGCCACGCATCTCTGCTCTCTGAGACTGGAAGAGTGTGTATCAACACATGTTGTGTAATGCAGCCAACAACGCAACATTTAACTTTAGGAGCCATTCTGCTGAGATGAACTATTTTTCTTCTTCTCCATTTGATTTATGGCGGATCGCAAACAACTGTTAGGTGCATACCGCCACCTAGTGTGCAGGCTGAGATGAACTCAGGAACCGCGTGGGTGGAGCATTACCAGGGGTTGCTAGGTGACGGGGGCGGGACAAAGGTTGGGATGGGTTGTGGCTGTGGGTTGTGGCTGCGGTTTGTGACGTAACAAACCGCAGGAAGTGCAATCGGCGCGTTTCTATCTAAGATAAATAAATATACTTATAGTAAATAAACCACTGGGTGCATTTTTTTGGCCTTAGGACTGTTTTTTTATGAAGTAAATACCCAAAGTTGAGTACAAAAACATTAAAAAGTGAATTTTGCATCTGTGGTCCCCTTTAAA
>JBBPBX010001073.1:69323-110377 GCA_038048925.1 Garcialebias charrua | reverse complement strand
ACTTATTTTTAATTTTTATGGAGCTTGCTGCTTCTGTTTTTTGCAGCTGTCCAGGGTGGGAAAGGGAGGGGGGTGGGGGGTCCATCACTGCCATTAATTTATATTTTCTTTCACTTTGCCAAGAACTGCACAGCCATCAACACATTAGACTGTATTACCTACCTTTCTTATACAAATTATTAGTAATATGAGTGGTCAGTTGGTGTTGTCAAGCTGGAACGTCAAAGGTTTGAACCACCCCGTCAAGAGAAGGAAGGTGCTTTCTCATTTAAAACAGTTAAATACAGGCATTGCTTTCCTGCAGGAGACTCACATTAGAAGTGACGATAGCAAACGATTACTGCAAACATGGCACGGGCAGAGTTTCCATTCCTCCTTTCGAGCAAAGGCTCGGGGCGTCTCGATCCTCATCAGTCAAGACATTTCATTTGAACCTTTTCAAGTTAACTCAGATAAATATGGTCGTTTTGTGATTGTTTCCGGTAAATTGTACAACACACCAGTAGTGCTAGTTAACGTTTATGCCCCAAATACGGATGATGTTGGTTTCTTTGAGAAATTATTTTCACTGCTCCCGGACCTAAACACATACTCATTGATACTCAGTGGTGACTTGAATTGCTGGTTGGATCCAGTTTTGGACAGATCCTCTACAAACCCTGCCACAGCCAGCAGGTCGTCCCACACTATTCGTGCCTTTCTATCTAAGTATGGCCTGTGCGATGTATGGCGTTTTTTACACCCAGCTGAGAGAGAATATTCTTTTTTTTCTCATGTTCATCACTCATACTCGAGGATCGATTACTTTTTCATGGACAACAAACTTCTTCCCTCTGTCCGTGGCTGTGACTACCACAGTATTGTCATCTCAGACCATGCACCTGTCACTCTGTCTCTGTCCCTCCCTGACATTCCTATAAGGAGTAGACAGTGGAGATTCAATTCAACGTTACTGTCAAACAATGATTTTGTTACATTTATAGAAAAAGAAATAACCTTCTTTCTATCCATAAACAGAACTCCTGGGATCCCATTGTCAACCGTTTGGGATACCCTTAAGGCCTATCTTAGGGGACAAATCATTTCATATACCGCCCGGCTGAGGCAAAAATCTCAAAAAGAAAGAACTGATTTAGCCCAGCAGATAAAAGAAATTGATCAACAATATGCTCAAAACAAATGCCCTAATCTGTACAAAAAAAAGTAGAACTCAAAACTAAGTTTGATTTATTGTCTACATACTCAATAGAACAATCACTTTTGAAAAGTAAATCATCATTTTACATACATGGAGAAAAGTCAGGAAAACTACTGGCAAATCAGTTGAAGGGTGCCATGGCTAAACAAATCATCCCTAAGATCCAATTAAAGAACGGCACCATAACTCTAGATCATTTACAAATTAACAGAGCATTTAAGGACTTTTATTCCCATTTATATACTTCAGAATCTCAAACCAACAAGAATTTATCTTCTCAGTTTTTCGAAAAGACCAATATGCCAAAACTCACACCCAATCTGAAAGATGCACTGGAGATCACAATATCCCTGACAGAAATTGTGTCAGCTGTATCGGTAATGCAGTCTGGCAAATGTCCGGGTCCTGACGGCTTCCCTGCTGAATTTTTTAAGAAATTTTCTCCATTACTTTCCCCACTCTTACACTCGGTTCTCTTAGAGTCGTTTGACCAAGGATCCCTTCCGAAATCTTTCTTAGAGGCCTGCATTACCCTCATTGCAAAGAAAGGAAAAGACCCAACTCACTGTTCCTCTTATCGACCAATCTCCCTTTTAAATACAGATGCCAAAATTTTAGCCAAAGTTCTTGCTCAAAGGTTGGAAAAGATCCTTCCTTTCATCATATCAAAAGACCAGACTGGATTCATTAAAGGCAGGCACTCCTTTTTTAATATCAGACGCCTTTTGGACATTATTTATTCTCCTTCGGATACTGTTCCTGAGTGTGTTATTTCCCTTGATGCGGAGAAAGCATTTGATCGGGTTGAATGGGACTACTTGTTTAATGTTCTTGACAAATTTGGTTTTGGCCCCAATTTCATTACATGGGTGCAATTAATTTATTCACATCCCACCGCAACCATTCGTACCAACTCTCAGATATCGAAACCATTCAGTCTACATCGAGGAACTCGCCAGGGATGCCCACTGAGCCCTTTGCTCTTTGACCTGGCAATTGAACCTCTTGCCACTGCTTTGCGGTCCTGTGACACAATTTCAGGAATCTGGAGAGGCGATATGGAGCACAAGGTCTCCCTTTATGCTGATGACCTTTTACTTTTCATTTCTCATCCGACTGACACGCTGCCTTCCGTTTTATCATTACTTGAGGAATTTGGAATCAATTCTGGTTACAAATTAAACTTGAGTAAAAGTGTAATTTTCCCTGTCAATACCCTGGCGCAGACTCTTGACTTTAGTAAATGGCCTTTTAAAATTGAGAAGATAAAATTCTCTTACCTGGGTGTTACAGTTACGAGGAGGTATAAGGATTTATATCAAGAAAATTTTGTCTCTCTGTTGAATCAGACAAAGCAGGCATTATCCCGATGGTCACCGCTTTCCACTTCCCTCATAGGCCGTATTAACTCAGTCAAGATGGTCACTTTACCTAAGTTTTTATATCTCTTTCAAAATATTCCTGTTTTTATCCCTGGTTCATTCTTTGTTCAGTTAGATTCCATCATTTCATCATATCTGTGGCAAGGAAAACGTCCACGCTTAAATAAGACATATCTCCAAAAAACTAAGGCCGCAGGCGGTCTTGCCCTTCCAAATTTCCGCTTTTACTATTGGGCAGCAAACTTGCACTGTCTAGCATTCTGGTCATTCTATTACAACAGGCCTGACAGCCCTGACTGGGTAGAGATGGAGTCACAGTGTTCTGGGAAATGGTCCTCCGTGGCTTTCTTGGGATCCTCACTCCCGCTTCCACCACTTACAACTGTTATAAATCCAGTTATAAAACACTCACTAAAAATCTGGGCACAATTTCGTAAATATTTTGATTTCTCTAGTTTCTCTCTTTATAGCCCTATTATGTCTAACCAACTTTTCAAACCCTCATCTCAGGACTCTGTTTTTAAAGAATGGCAAAGAAGGGGTATAGTACGCTTCAATGACTTGTTTCTCAATAACACTTTAGCTTCATTTCAACAACTATGTGAAAAATTTAGTCTTCCCCAGTCCAATTTTTTTAGGTATCTCCAAATACGGCACTTTATTACTCTTCATTTGTCCAACCTCTCCATTTCAACTGATAGCAGTATTGTTGACACTATTCTTTCTTTAGACCCAAATAAAAAACAGTCCATTTCATTCATTTACAGTAAACTATTGGATTTGAAGCGTGCTTCCTCAGATAAAATCAAAGCTGCTTGGGAAGAGGATCTCGGCTCCTCTATTTCAGAGGACTCTTGGACCTCCATACTCAAACTGGTGAGCTCCAGTTCTCTCTGTGCTAGACACTGTCTAATACAATTTAAAGTGGTGCACAGAGCTCACATCTCTAAACTGAAATTGTCCTCTATGTATCCTGATGTCAGCCCATACTGTGTGAGATGCAAACATGCTGAAGCCTCTCTCTCCCATATGTTTTGGTTTTGCCCATCTCTGAACAAATATTGGCGGGAAATCTTTCAGACTTTATCACGTGTACTAGATACACGTCTGAACCCTGACCCACTGATTGCTCTGTTTGGTCTTGTAGAGGGCATGACAAACCTAAATAAAAACCAACAACATGTAATATCGTTCACCTCTCTCCTGGCCAGACGAGCTATTTTGCTTAGGTGGAAAGAACCGTCTCCACCCACTCACGCTCAGTGGTTGGCTGACATCATGTCCTGTTTAAAGCTGGAGAAAATCAGATTCACACTCCAACAGAAAGAGGGTAAATTTGAGAATGTTTGGGGACCTTTCCTGAATCTGTTCCAGTCTCTCTGACAACACAACTCATTCAGGTTAATGCAGTCTCTTGGCTATTTTACCTTCTATTTATTTTTTCCCTTTTCTTTTGGCAGTGATTGGGTAGGGATTATTTTCTATATTATTATTATTATTATTTTTATTTTTTCCCTTTGGTGTGGATTATAATGTACATGTTACAACTCAAATTGACTGTTGTTGTTTTTTTGTTGTTGTTGTTGTTTGAAGAAAAAAATGAAAAAATTCAATAAAAAAGATCTTGAATTTGAAAAATCTTTTCATTTTTGATCAGGATTTGTCTTTTATCCCCCACATTAAAAATGTTACTTTCCACCTGCATAATATAACTAAAATTAGAAACCTTATCTAAGAATGATGCAGAAAAACTGGTTCATGCATTTGTCATGTCTAGACTGGACTATTGCAATGGTTTGTTAGCTGGGGGTCCAAATACTTATTTAAAACATACAATATAAAAAATTGTACTAAACCCTTGACTTCTGGATAATTTTTGCTCTTTTATTGTATTCAGAGTTTATTGTTGTTCGCACCACATGTGGTGGAACTAAATATGTACACAGGGTCCCAGTTATCCAGCAATAAAATGTAAACTGTAGTAAGATCCAAAATATGAACTAAGAAAAATGATAACAATGACACTGAGCATGGACTTTGATAACTAAATACACACTAAGCACTAGTACAAAAATATGCCCAACAGCAGCACAAACATGAGCCCGTGAGCAGATTATTGCCTGTAATTTTGTAATTTTTATTAATGATAAAAATTGCAAAACTTTAAAACTTTACAAAACTACAAAAAAATCCTAATTTAGATAATCATGTGGCGTCAACCTGTTTCTTCCATTTGTATTTGTGTAGAGCTCGTGCTGCAGTAAGGAGTTGTTTGTTTTTCAGAGCCAAAGAGTAAAAACTCTGAGCAAGACATTTCATAATTTAGTTTGACAATGAGCTCATTTCTAATTAGTTCAGAAGAACATTTGTTTCACACATCAGTCCACTTATTTTTCATGAGAGAAAATAATTTCCACAAATCCAGTGGATGGAAGATGGGATGAAAACAAAGGATAAACAACAGCTGGATGTTGGGGAGGTCAGCTGCCTGAAGACTTGATCCACGTCTCTGCTTTTTCCTTGGACTGCCACCTTCTCCTGAGCGTCTGTGGTGAGGTGCTGCTGTCACACATTCCTCGTGAAGCTCATCCATAGACATGCTTAGCCTGCCAAAAAGAGTTAAGTTATCTGAGTTCAACAGAGGCACATAGATCATGTACAGTGGTAAATAAATGGGAACAAATATTTTGTCTTTAGAATTTTGCATCATATCCTAACTATCTTTTGAAATTACTTTAATACATCATATACAGTATAAACTGTTTAATTTTTTTAAAGATGTGTAGAAGTATGTATATGTTTGTATACTGTAAAGTAAGTTTGATCATGTATTAATAAAACATGGTTCATCTTCACCTTGTTTGAGAGAATGGCCCTCATTCATGAACCGTTCGTACGCACAGATTTGTTCTTAAACTGTGCGTACGAGTGATTTAGGATCATTTGTGGCATTCAACAATGTTTTCGTATCCTAGGATTTTTTTCAGATACGAACAAAATTTACGAGTGGTCCGGACCTGTCGTAAATTTACGAGGAGTCGGTCCGCTGTTATCCAGACGGACTTCCTTCACTAATAACTTCATATTTTGTTACTCAGAAAGTATTCTGAGTTTAAAAAGAATTAAATGCAACGACACAAATTTGTTAAATTAAAAGAAGCGGCTTCAAACCCCCCCCCCGCGCCACTCATGTCGACCACCGTGCGCCACGCGCCACGCCACGCGCCCCCCGCGCGGCCGCGCCACTCATGTCGACCACCTCCTGTCATGTTGGATGTAGGGATATCGCAGCGGTCAGTTTTGCTGACCGTACAATATTCCAGATGATAGATTGATCGATCAGGTTTTCACCTGACAAACTTATCATCAATATTCACGAGTTCTCTCTTTTTAGATTAATACCTATAATTCTGTGCCTTGGAGGTGAGAATGTAAAGACATGAAACGTCAATTTATGAACTGAATCATTTAATTAACAAATCATTAAATTACACCACACATTTGTACATGTTTGGATCGATCGAATTTCCTATAACTAACTATCGACAGATTTAAATTTTGAACAACAGACAAGTAAAAGATGACATTACTTCTTCTGCAGGTACTCTTAACTTAGTTTGTTGCTGACAACAGATATAAAGTTTAAAGGGAAGTTTTTAGCATAAGAAGGAGGAAAGGTGGAAAAGAAGGGGTGAACTATCTTGAATGTTTATAACCAGAACATGACACGTTCCCCGTGCGATCTCCAGCTGGACGTACCGTATGTCCGGTGTGTAAACAATCAGCGACTCGTTACCTTTTGACGGTCTACCAAGAATGGATCGATCCTTGAAGTCCGGAGAGGTCAGTCTGTTTAGATTGTAGCTTCTCACGTCCGCCTTTGACCCACTGAAGTAACGGCAGTCTGGTTGATGTTTCAAGAGTAAAAGTGTTCTTGGATGTGAACACTCATTGTGGTCGGAGCTTAGAAGCTCAGGTGAGTTAACAGCAGTCTTGCTATTAATTCGGCTGTTGAACTGGACCGTTGACGCTTGGTCCAAGTTCTCAGCTTCAAAGAGAAAGTCAATTCATGTCAACTTTCTTCCAGCAACTACTGAAGAGAAGTTAGATGTGAAGGTTTTAACTGAAACGTGACCCAGAAAACGTGTTATTTTCTGATTGGCCGGATGGCATCAGAAGTTGATGTGAGAATGACATCAACACGTTGAAAGGGGGTCAAAAGATTAGTTTGTCAGAAAGATAAAGTGTTAGTTTCAGATGTCAGCATTTTATGATAAAACTGATTCCTTTGCCTTAACACTTTAAGCAAAATACTGTTGGTTTGATTAAAACAACGTCATTAAGCATCACATATGGGACCTATGTTAATGATAATAGCAAAAACAGATATTATTCATCTGATTATTAATTAGGACAAAAACAAAAGTCTCTTCTGAGGAGATTGTCCTGAGCTCAAACTAAAATGAGATAAACAGTGTCACTGAATCTTCACTGTAGGTTTGAGAAGAGAAATCCTTCATGAATAACATTTTGAGAAAATGTCCAGTTTGAATTAAATAGTCCTTGACTATCAAACATTAAATGCACTAATGCTTATACAAATAACACAAATTATTCATTGATGAACTTTGAATTAACACAAATTAAAAGAAGTCTCTGGATGACTTAATTTGTAATGTTTGATTCAAAGTAAAAGTAATAAAAGTATTATTGTCCCTTCAGGAATAATTCCCAAAAAGTTCATTACTGAGAGCGATCAGAGAAGTGTTTCAAAACCTAAGGTTGTATCACTACAGTCCCCCCTTTTAGAACTCATCGCCTGTCCACGTGGATGAGGTCCAACACGAAAGGACCATTATGTAGGGATATAATACTAGTCAGTTTTGCTGATTTGTACAATATTCCAGATGAAAGATTTGAGTAGATTTTATCTGACCCAAACTTACCATCAATTAAACGAGTTCTCTCTTTTTCAGCTTAATACCAATAATTCTATACCTTGACCAGATGTAATTCACAGGAAACGTTATTATGTTTGACCTACCAAAGGTAGAATCATTTAATAACAAATCATAAATTACAAGTTAACATATTTACACATGATTGGTTGATCATTTTTCCTATAATTAACTTCAGCATGAGTATACGCGTCCGTAACGTCATAGGAACAACAGAACACAAGTTATGGGTGTTAATAACTTATATCTCTGCTGGCACAATAACTTAAAGTTTAGTTACTTAAAGTAAGAAAGTTTCAGTGAAGAGAAAATGGAGGAGGAAGAAAATGAAGGATGAGGAGAGGTACTATCTTGATGTATTTTAACCAGAAGCATGGCAGCTCTCCGGCCGAACTCGACTACACGTTGGTACACTTGGCAAGCATTTGACGACTTTGTTACCTCGTGAAGACGTCAGTCCCCAGTTGGTCCCACTGGCCAGTTTGTTTACCGTTTTCAGCATCTCCAGACGTGCGCCTTGACTCGAACCGAAAGTAACGGCAGCTCCTGGTGTTGTTTTCAAGATAAGACGTTCCTTAAAAGAATGTCAATAAAGTGAAGCTTTTCACGGCTTGAAATAGATTTATAACAGGCATGTTATAAATCTTTTAACTGAATGACGTGTCCTTAGCGTGTGACTAGACGATCATCAGTTCTTTGGAGAAGACCATAGTTTGAGGCTTACTCCAGCAGACTTCAAGGAAAACAGGAAGTCAGAGCTCTTTTAAGGCTAACTTGACCTAGAAAGACGTAGCTCTTTCTGATTCGGTCTGTTAGGCCAGGAGCCACTGAGAGGAGGCATAAGTTAGATTAAAAATGTCAGAAAGGATAAGAAAGTTAGTTTAAGACGCCAGTCTCATGATACAGCAGATTTAGAACTTTCTTAACTCATTACCAACACTGTTGTATGATTAAAACAAACGTCATCAGAGCATAACATATGGGACCTATTAATGATAATAGCTTGATTATTAAATAGGACAAAAACACAAGTCTCTGGGTGTCTAGATTGTCCTGAGCTCAAGCTAAAATGAATGAGATAAAGTGTTCCTTTTATCTTCACATGCAAGTTCGAGAGGAGAGGAGAAATCCTTCATGTACAACATTTTGAATTAAGCAGAGTATTTGATTTATCTGACATTAAAATGTACTGATGCTCTTACAAATAAAATTATTCATTTGATGACATTTGAATTAACAAAATTAAAAGAAGTCTCTGGATGACTTAATTTATGATGTTTGATTCAAATTAAAAGTAATAAAAGTATTATCGTCCCTTCAGGAATAACTCTCAAAAAGTTCATTACTGAGAGCGATCAGAGAAGTGTTTCAAAGGTCAAGGTTGTATCACTACATTGGCACGCTGCGCACCTCCTGCCACCACCTCCTGTCATGTTGGCACGCTGCGCACCTCCTGCCACCACCTCCTGTCATGTTGGCACGCTGCGCACCTCCTGCCACCACCTCCTGTCATGTTGGCACGCTGCGCACCTCCTGCCACCACCTCCTGTCATGTTGGCACGCTGCGCACCTCCTGCCACCACCTCCTGTCATGTTGGCACGCTGCGCACCTCCTGCCACCACCTCCTGTCATGTTGGCACGCTGCGCACCTCCTGCCACCACCTCCTGTCATGTTGGCACGCTGCGCACCTCCTGCCACCACCTCCTGTCATGTTGGCACGCTGCGCACCTCCTGCCACCACCTCCTGTCATGTTGGCACGCTGCGCACCTCCTGCCACCACCTCCTGTCATGTTGGCACGCTGCGCACCTCCTGCCACCACCTCCTGTCATGTTGGCACGCTGCGCACCTCCTGCCACCACCTCCTGTCATGACGCGTGCCAACATGACAGGAGGTGGTCAAGGATTGACCACCTCCTGTCACCACCTCCTGTCCGTGCTGCGGCGAGATGTTTTTTTGAAGCCATTTTCAGATCAAACCATTTATTCTTGATTTCTGATACTGTACGACCCACGGGAGAACATGCACTATATTAATATGAAGTTAACTGTAGTTTCGAGACATTTTAAAATGCTTCTGTTCAAAAACACATCCGACACTTGCGGGGGGGGGCGTAGCAGTGCGCGACTGAGAGCAGAACTCCGAACGCGTAAAGTTCTTCTTTTTACTTCTTGAGTTTGAATGAATGGACACTTCCTGCTGTCTGAGGCAGGAAAGTAGCCTTATATGGTGTTTTGAGGGGTGGGGATTATGTAAATGACCTTTCCGCGTGCACGCGCAGCTGTTTAGAACAGGTGGGATTCATCATATTTACGCACCCATTTACACACGTTTCCTCAGGATAGAAGACTTTGTTGAATCTGACGTGGCATGTTCGTACGAACGCTTCGTACGAACAAAAGTAGGAGAAATTTAGGATAAAAATACGAACATTTTCGTGAATGAGGGCCAATGTGAGTGGACTGCTTCCACTTTTCAATTTTTGGACCACTTCTATCATATTCTGTTATCATTATAGTAATATAAGTTCATAATATAAATACTGTATAATCAAGCTCTTTTTTTTTGAGCACCGGTTCTCTTAAATATTCCTAATATTAAAGGTCCTAATGCACCTTAGCATATACAGTACTGTATAGCATTTCACCATATAAATGTAACTTAAATGTTTCAATGTTAATAGGAGCTAGTTACTTGCAAGACGTTTTGTTTTCATTCTCCAGATCAATGCAGTGTTAAACACCCACAAAAAAGTTCCTTTTTTTTTTAAATGTCATATTTTTATTAAATATGATAACTTCGTAAATTCGGAACCTCGTAAGTCGATGTGCTCGTAAATTGGGGAGCACCTGTACAGTAACTGAACATAACTATGAAAAAAAGACAAGAATAGCCAGGGGGAACATAAAACGAACAAAATAAACGGAAAGTTACAGTTGTATTATTTTTGCATAAAGAAAACAATTTGTACAACATGTAATATATGTGTGCCATACGGAAGAGCATTGTACGGAAGAGCATTGCATTCACCAAATAAATAAAAAAATTGACTCAGGATCTTATCTCATAATTATGAGATAGTATCTCATAATTATGACATCTTATCTCATAATTATGAGATAGTATCTCATAATTATGACATATTAGAGATCTTATCTCATAATTATGAGATTTTATCTCATAATTATGAGATCTTATCTCATAATTATGAGATACTATCTCATAAATATGACATCTTATCTCATAATTATGAGATACTATCTCATAATTATGACATCTTATCTCATAATTAAGACATCTTATCTCATAATTATGACATCTTATCTCATAATTATGAGATAGTATCTCATAATTAGAAACCTTTAGTTTATTTTAGTTATACTTTTTATACTCTTTTTTTATACTAGTATGCAAAAACTCAGGACAATATTATGTTCATTAAATGTTTAATGTTTTAGTTTTAGAGTTGGTGTAAATTTTCATACTCTTATACCACTATGCAAAAAACTCAGGACAGTGTTAGTTTTACTATTTTATGCTTATGTCTATTATTATATGTTTCAGTGTTTCAATGTTTAGATGTTTACTGTTGCACCGAGGGACTGAGAGAAACGCAATTTCGGTCCTGTGTATGTCCTGTACTGTACATATTGCAGATCTGACAATAAAGTTGACTTTGACTTTGATAATTAGATACTATCTCATAATTATGAGATACTATCTCATAATTATGAGACCCTGAGTCAATTTTTTATTTATTTGGTGAATGCAATGCTCTTCCGTAGTGCCAAGTCTTATGTATAAAATAAAAAATATATAAAAAATAAAAAGATTTTAATATAAAAGTTTGTCCACCACAATCCCAAGATGAGAGCAAGCCCATATTGTTGTTTTTGCCTTTTGGTTAGTAGAGGGTCTAATTGTAAGTAAATATTGTTTAAATTCAATTAAAAAAACGTAGAAATCAAGTTTTTGCTTCAAAAATTTACATTTGTGTATATGAAATTTAGCAAAAAAAAAGTCTAAACATGGTCGAAATGGCCCTTTAAGTCGTGACGTCAGAGTAATGCTCCGCCCCACGAGGGGAACGGAAGTAGATGGAAACAGGAAGGCCAGAGCAACAAAACATCTGTTGTCGAACGAGCAGCACTTAAAAAAAACGTTAGAGTAGATTTTTTAAAATTATATATTTTTAAGTCTTGATGGTGCAAAAACAGTCGTCAAATCAACATGGTTCACATTCAGAAACCTCTTTTAACGACACGGAAACCGCTGGTGTTACTTTTCTCCTGTCTTCTTCTTCTTCCTTCTGTCGTCGCCGAACACGAACGGAGCTCAGCCGCCTCGGAGGAGGACACCGGGGAAACTTACGACAAATACTACAATTACGTTGACCTAACCGAGCGGTTCCGGTCCCTGGCGCAGAGACACCCGCACATAGCGAACCTGTCGAGCGTGGGTCGGTCTGTGGAGGGCAGGGAGCTGTGGGTGATGCGGATCACGCTGGACCCGGAGCAGGACTCGCCGGGGAGACCCAGGTTCAAGTACGTGGGGAACATGCACGGAGACGAAACCGTGTCCAGACAGGTGCTGGTTTACCTGGTGGAGCATTTGCTGAGCAGATATGGAGAGGAGCCCCGCGTCACGAAGCTGGTGAACAGCACGGACATTTACATCATGCCCAGCATGAACCCGGACGGGTTTGAAAGGTCCACGGAGGCAGACTGTGCCGGGGTCACCGGGGGTCGAGCTAATTCTAAATTCAGCGACCTGAACAGGAGTTTTCCTGACCAGTTCGACGGGACGACTGAGGATCCAGGTCAGATACCTGAGGTCATGGCTGTGATCAGGTGGATCAAGGAGAAGAAGTGAGTATGAATCATCTGTGAACCTCAAATCACACCCACACTCTTGAAAACGAACCCGTGTGTACAGAAACAACACAGGCAGGAGTGTTTGCAGCTAATCTGTTCATCTTAAGCCATTTCTGGTCAATATTTAGCTCAAACTTTGGAGTGGGGTGTCTGAAGAGCCCTGGTTAATGAGCAACCAGATCATCTGTGCATTCTGTTGTATTTCAAGAAAACAATGACCATAAATCTTGACATTTTTAGACTACTACAGGTACTTTCATTTTTGTTAGGTAAGGACTGTCTTTAGGCTGTTTGCTGACAGTGGAGACAAAAGAAGTTGTTTCAGAGGCTTCAAGGAAAACTAATTTTTGCTCAAATATTGACCTTTTTTAAGGCCCTCAGGGGCCTACAAACGAAAGTACTCTACAAGTACACCTGACTGACCAGGTGTACAAGTATTTGTCTTGGTGTGTCAGACCAAGTTGCACCTGAAATCATAGTCTCCTTTTGTACAATTTACAACCCCAATGAGTGCTTACACAGGCAACTTATACCTCTGGGAAGGCACAATCAATGCAAAACTTATACTGTACAGGTTTTTGGAACAACACTACCAGCCTGATCAAGAAAGCACATCAGAGACTCTACTTCCTCAGGCGGCTGAGGCGAGCTGGTCTGGGAAGCTCAGTCCTCGGAGAGCATCCTGTGCTGCAGCATCAGCATGTGGCGTGGAGGCTGCACAGAAGTCTGAGTCAGTCTCCCCACCATCACAGACATCTACATCTCCAGATGCAGGAAGAGAGCCACCTGCATCATGAAGGACCCCACTCACCCAGCACACACACTTTTTGCCTTGCCTTGCTCCCCTCAGACAGGAGGTTGAGGAGCATTAAATGTAGAACCACTAGACTGAGGAACAGCTTCTACCTTGAAGCTGTTAAGACTCATGAATCCTTAATCAGGATTATCACTGAAGAAAAAAAAAATCACTGTAATGCCATTTGATTGTTGATGTGTGCTGCTGACTATCCATGCTGCTGATCTCATGCTGCTGTGTTCATTTGTACTCACCATCTCACATAGACTCATATTCATGCCGTTATTGTTCGGCGTATTGTTTTTGTACTACTAGTGCTTAGTGTATGTGGTGGATGGGTTAAATGCAGAGAGCCAATTTCACCATTGTATGGGAACATACAATGGTGACAAAACATAACACATCATTAGTACGTAGTATTATTCTTAGTTTAGCATATTTCTTAGTTCATATCTTAGATCTTACTACACTACTATTATTTTTCCTATTTTTTTTTTACACGGCTTCGTTCCACCACACGTACCACATTTGGTGTGAATGACGATAAAAGACTTGACTTGAACATCTGCTCTTGTCCAGATTATGCCTTTGTTTGGGCGGCTGTGGCTGAATTGTTAGAGCAGGCGTCCTCTAATGCAAGAGTTGGGGGTTCGAATCCACCAGCAGTCACATGCTGAAGTGTCCTTGGGCAGGACACTGAACCCCTCATTGGCTCTGATGTGTGTTCCATCAGTGTATGAATGTGATAAAGCTCTGATTTGTCTCTTTAGAATGATTTGTTCAATTAGCTTTGTAGAGATCTAGGCCCTGTTTACACGGACACTGTGTGGGGGAAACGCAACTTTTGGGTATGTTAATTAGGTTGAAAGTTTTGCGTTGACATGGGCAAATTCTGTGGATACGACTCTCTCCCCCCCACCCCCGTACTCATGAATTTACTGTAGTTACCATGCTGGGCCTGTAGATGGCGCTGTGATTTTTGGAACCTTCACTACTGCGCACGCGTGCCACTGCTGCCTGAGGTAAACAAACAGAGCACACGAGGCAGCCTGTTTTCCTCTCTGGCTAAAAGTTCAGCTAAACTACAAGTTGTTGTCAACAAGTTAACAACAAGTTAAAGCTGGAATTTGGACAAGAGTCAACAGATTTGACACCAAGTGTGGGACCTGCTTCATCTGCGCACCAGTTGCTGACTGACTGGACCGTCCGGAACCGAGTCAACATGTCTGACTTTAGTCCGTGAGAATCAGCTGATTTACAGCAGGGCTACAAGGTAAACCATGTTCTTAATAATGTTTCCTTGTGTTTAGTTCGATCACAGAACAACCAACTGAGGTTTTATTTTTATTTTTTTCCTGCGAGGTCGAAGCTGTTCCACGAAGCGGACCGGCGGTTCGGATGTGGGTCCAGTGCAGCAGGATGAAAACAACAGAGTCCAGTTCATTAAAGTTCGGTTAACGTGTTTTTAAAAGTGTTCAATTTAATTCTCAGTGTTTGTGACATGAGTTTGTGGTGTTGAATAAATAAATAAATTAAAAATCAACCTGGTGTCTTCATTTTCAACATGCAGCATGTTAGGCATGACGTAACGAGTCCAGATAGCTTCATTTAGCTCAGATAAATGTAAATATCTCCCACGCTAACATAAATACTGTTTATTATTGTTAAACTGTTAATATATAGCACATTTAGTATGTTATAGTGCAGCGTGACACGTGAAATGTCCGACTGCCTCGTTAACAGCGACAACTGGATCCAGGCAGCTGGCTCTCTTCCAACACAGATGCAGGTAAGGTGTAGAATAATTAAATATGAGAATCAAAATATATTCCATCAGCTATAGTTCAGAAAGTGGTGCGTGTGTCCACTGTCCAGTCCACCGCCATTGTTAAAATGCCGGCTGTCTGCGCGTGCGTGCTGCGTGCATGTGTTCAAACAAAAGCTCCACGGGAGATGTTTACATTATCAACGGGGGGTCAGCGAAAAACTTCCACCTTGAGAGCAGGGTCAGAAAAGTATCGGTGTCATCGAGGGGGGCCAGCGGTGTCGTGTAGGCGATAAGCAAAGTCGCAAAGAGAAAGTAGCGGTTACACTCAAAATACGCGCCGTGTAAACTGGCCCCTAGTAGAGTGCTGTATGAATGGGTAAATGAGGACACAGATTGTAATGACTTGGGACCCGAAGGACGCGGGTTCGCGCCCCGGCCACTACACACCTTGGGGTGTCTATGAGTGCACATCTAATTCTCCAGCTCCCCGGGCGCTTTCTGGCTGCTCACTGCACCACCTGGTGGTGGTTGGGTTAAATGCAGAGACGAATTTCGTCTGTGTATGGGAAACATACACAGATGACAGACAAAGACATTATTATTATTATTATAATATATAAGTACAGTCCATTTACCATTTTTTGGGGAAGGTCTTGCATATTTCAGCAAGAAGACAATGCTGAACTACATACTGCATCCATTAACAGTGTGGCTTTGTATCACAAGAGTCCTGGTGCTAAACTGGCCTGCCTGCTGTCCAGACATCTCAACAAATGAAAATATTTGACACATCCTGAAACCAAAAGTCATCAAAGATGACCCTGGATTCTTGTTTTACTTTTTAGATGTGTTGCAACCATAATATAAAAAAAGAAGTTTTTTTCATACAATACAATTTCTTAGTTCAAATATTTCACTTGTTTACTATATTCCTTTGTTAAAAATATATGGTTTATTGTTTTTTTGTTTTTTTCAAATCATTCACTTTTTATTTATTGAACATTTTCTGGATTGGAGTGGTAGTGAAGTGGTTTGGCTGTTCTTGTACGGTTAGGGAATAAAGGGAATCCTAACATTTAATTCCTTGTAATAACTATGCTGTAGATTTTATTTTGTTTGTTTTTTACTTCTAAGTTTTTAAAGGCTATATTTTCATTTTTTGTGCCTCACATTTAATACAGTCAACTCTACATGTGTGCACTCAATATTTAAGCAGATGAGGGTCAGAAAGAAACTGTGTTTAATTCAAAGGTTTGTTCTTAATGTTTATCCATCTTTGCACACTCACTCTTTGCCCCACTCCCCTCAGGACGGAGGTTGAGGAGCATCAAATGTAGAACCACTAGACAGAGGAACAGCTTCTACCCTGAGGCTGTTAGACTCATGAATAAATAAATAATAAGAATAATCACTGCAAAATATCACATCATGCTGATGCTGATCTGTTTTCTTGTTGCTGTGTTCATTTGTGACCATCTGCTCATACAGACTCATGTTCGTGCTGCTGTTTATAATGATGTTTTTCCACTACATTAGAGCTTAGTGTATTACTAGTTGATGTTTTTCTTAGTTAATTCTAGATGTTATTACTGTTTTTCTCTTGCATTTGTTGTTGGATGTAACTGGGACCCCGTGTACATAATCTCGTTTTCATCACATGTACCACATGCGGTGCAAATGACAATAAAGACTCTCTGCCTCTGACTCTTTGTATAGCCTACATAAGCTCAGAATGGATGGGCTATAACTCAAAATGTTACCAGATCATCATGACAAATTCCCAAATCTACAGCCCGCCAAAATCTGTTGTCTGCGTCGTCATTATATGTAATTTAGCGATGAACAATTAGTTTTGAAAAGGCAAAGCAGTAATTTAGAGTGGAGCTGACCTGATTACTGGTAACAGATCTGAGAAAAATAAGACTGTAGAACCAGCGTAAAGATGCCCTGAATGTAGATTGACACTTGCCATTGCTATTCTGTCTGTGTTTTTGATACCTACCGTAATCAAACTTTGGACCAAATAGAATCACATCTGTGAGATCTTGGGTTTTTTCAGGGTTCCGTGTGAACCTTGAAGCTGTTTATTACTCATTGTTTTGCTGATCTGGTTTTAATTTCTCTAATTGTATTTCCTTTTGAAGTTTCCTTCTACTCTTATGGTACATCCAGACCGAGCACCTTTTCAACGGCCAAAAAGCTCGTCACGCACGCAAGTGGACGCACTGGACCCCAGTGGTGTCCAGACCAGAACGAGAAGCGGCTGTGGCGGCGGGGGGGGAGGAGCTAATAGAGCTTAACTTGCTAAACGTGAAAAGTTCACAATTCAAAACTTACCCGATATCCCGACTTCCTCACTGGCACTCCGCCAGGCAAGGTCCTTTTTATTTCTCCTCCATACTTGAACAGGACTTCGCGGGTTATTTCCGTGTCTCACAAACAATACGTCACACAGTTGCGCAACAGCCGTCCCCTCGTTATCGCGTCACATAGCTGACTCCCTCTCTCTCCTCCCCGACTCTCCCTGATTGGTTGACAGAGCGTTGAACGGCGAAATCTTCAGCATGATCAAGGCGTGCTTTGGAGGCTGACGCGGGTTCACGTGCACGGAAAACGCTTTCCAACACGCACGTGATGCCCGACGCCAAGACGCGCCTGGAGGCACGTCCTGACTTTGCATGTAAACCGGACGCTCCTGCAGTTGAAAACGCGTTCGGTCTGGATGTACCATTAAGGATGAAACCCCGTTGCATTATTTGTGGACACATCCATCCAATTATAACATCAAATGTTGGATGTTTATAGAAAGAAAGATAGTTTTTTAGGGATGTACAATATTATCAGCATGGTATTGGTATCGGACAATATTAGCGATAAAGTTAAATATCGGACATCGGCCATTCCATCAAAATAACTCACCGATATGAAAGGATTCTGTTTTAAGTAATTTTTTAATTTAAGAAAATGTCAAGGATATTAATGCAGTATTACCTTATGCGCTTTTCACTTGTCGTTTGTGAACGGGTTAGATTTGTAAAAAATTACAAATTTGCACTGTTTGAGTGTTGTTATTGTGTTAGAGAGTAAATGTCATGAAGAAATTTGATATTAAATATAATCCAAGTTGAAGTGTTACATCATTTTCAGTTTCCTTTTTGGCATTGACATTTGGTAGCAGGCCAAATTGACAAAGACCATGCAGAATAATGTAAGCCCACATCAAAGAACGCTATGTAGTCTCTGTAAGTAGGTCTAGGGACAAATTATTAGTACTGTATTGGTATCGGTTATAGGCCAAACAATTTTTAACATATCGGCACATTGGATATCGGTCAACAATCCAATATCGTGCATCCCTAGATTTTTATTTATTTAAGTATACTTTCACTTTTTGTTTGTTTCTTGCATCATAATCAGCCGCTTTTGTCATAAAACAACCAGCTAATGTTGGTACTCAGAGTGTGGCCTGAATAATCTCACCGATTTATGGTCTAAAGTTGAATTTATTTGTATAGGCCGATGATTAAAATCTGCCACCTTCTCTCTAGTTTTGTTCTGTCAGGGAACCTGCACGGTGGCACGGTGGTTGCCAGTTACCCTTTCGATGATTCTGCCTCCCACCGGAGTCAGGGCTTCTACAGCCAATCAGAGGACGACAGCTTGTTCCGCCACTTGGCCCTGGTGTATGCCCAGAAACACCCCGTGATGAAGACCGGTCAACCCAACTGTCCTGACAGTCCCGGAGAAACATTTTCAAATGGCATTACGAACGGGGCCAACTGGTATGATGTGCCAGGTAAGAAAATCAGTTTCAAGTATATTTTATTTAGTATCAAATGCTCACTATTTCTCTACAGTGAAGGCTTGTATATTCCTGATTTATGTGACCTACAAAAAAATAGAAAAACACCAGTTTTATGCATGTGTACATGTGAGGTTTGATTAGGCAGATAAGACCCAGTTGTGATGGGCACCCTTCTTCACTGATCAACACCCTTCATTGTCCCACCTCAACCGCCTGGTTGAAGGACAGCTTCTCGACCTCGCAGGAAAAAAATAAAATAAAACTCAGTTGGTTGTTGTGTGACCGAAGTAAACCCAAACCATTCCTCAGGCATTTTCTCACCATCAAATATGCCATTGAATATTTGAGTCAAAAACCTCACTGCCATCTCTCCAAGACATTTCCAATCCTCCACTGGTATGTCATCATGATGGACTATAATATAATTTTAAGATCAAACAAAACATACAATTTAAAACTAATATTAAAAAAAATACTGAAAAATAAAAAAAAACATGGCTTCACCCTGATTCAGATCCATCAGTGAAATTTAGTAAAACATGCCACAGTTTTTGTAAGAACCAGATGAACTGAAGCCTCACAGAGGCTCTGAGTTTTTCTCCACTTCTTCTTCTTCTTTCGGCTTTTCACTCTTCAGGGGTCGCCACAGCAAGTCATCCTCCTCCACTTCACTCTGTCCTCTGCACCCTCTGTCCTCACTCCAACTACCTTCATGTCCTCTCTAACTGCATCCATATATCTCCTCTTTGGCCTTCCTCTTTGTCTTTTTCCTGGCAGCTGCATTTCTAACATCCTTCTACCAATATACCCACTGTCCCTCCTCTGGACATGTCCAAACCATCTCAGTCTGGCCTCCCTAACTTTATCTCCCAGTTGTTCAACCTGTGCTGTACCTCTGATGATCTCATTCCTGCCACTGGCTCCAGACCATACAACATAGCTGGTCTCACCACTGTCTTGTAAACTTTTTCTTTGACCTTTGCTGACACCTTTTTGTCACAAATCACTCCTGAAACTTTTCTCCATCCACTCCATTCTGCCTGGACTCTCTTTTTCACTTCTTTCCCACATTCCCGATTTTCCTGGATAGTGGACCCCAAGTACTGGAAGTCCTGCACTTCCACTTGCTGCCCTTCCACTTGGTCTCTTGGACACATAAAACATCTACCTTTCTTCTCTGCATCATGTCAGCCAGCTCTCTACCTCTGCCTGTCATTGTCCCCACATTTAGAGTTGCAACCCTCAGTCCTACATTCTTTAATTTCCTCCTCTCCCTCTGTCTCCTGACACGTTTCCCTCCTCGGGGTCTTTGACTAACAGTAGTACAATTTCCTCCGGCACCCTGTTGTCAACAGCACCAGTGACGATCGTTGTTAACCCGGGCCTCGACCGATCTGGTATGGTTTCACTTTGATGAACTCGCATTATGGTTTTGGCAAAAATGTTTTACATCGGATGCCATTCCTGACACAACCCTCACCATTTACCCGGGCTTGGGACCGGCGCAAGAGATACACTGGCTTGTGCTCCCTAGTGGCTGGTTTTTCTGAGTTTTTCTCCATGAAGGTAATTATCGCTGTGACGCGTTATGGCGCCTGTTTCACAATCAACCATCAGCTGTTCAACACAGACGCGGACAAATTAAACCAAATGATTATCGTAGTTTTAATTAAATTCCCATCATCAGCAACAGCTGTCTGTGATGATGAAATCTCCCCCAGCTGCAGTGGACTGGTCATGTGTGAACATAGACATATATTTATTAATTTATTACATGCCATGATCTTCATGGGGGAGCAGGCGGTACTGTTTGGGAGGTAATTCTAGGGGAAACGCTGGAGACCAATTTAATGTATCAAATCTGTTTATTGTAGGTGGAACTGAAGTGTTGTTTTGATAAAGCCTTTGTTTTGTAAAATAAGTTTACTTGTTTTAAATTTGTTCTGTGTCCTGTGTGTAGGCCGGCTTTAACCTAAGTAACTGTTTTAATAATGTTTAATTGTTTAGAGCCTGGGGGCCGAGATGGTGTAAAGGCAAGGCAGCCCACTCGGGGCCCGAAAGTCCCAGGTTCAATCCCCAGTCATTGCACATCTGGTGGTGTCTCTGAGCAACACACCCTATCCCCATGCTCCCTGGGCACCCCCAATAGCGGCCCACTGCTCCACTTGGTGGTGGATGGGTTAAATGCAGAGAGCAAATTTCGCCATTGTATGGGAACATACAATGATGACAATACATAACACATTATTATTATTATTATTATTACAGGGGTGTGTGTGTTAGTATGAGAAAGTAACAAGTATGAGATATATTCCAGTTGTTTCCTTTTTTACTTATTACTGATTTGTTTAAAGTCTACTTTCCCAGCAGGTGTGTTTAGTATAATTTCTATTTCACTAGACAGAATACTTACCGTACTTGGTTGTTGTATGTCTTGATCGTTTTATTTACCTTTTTTATTCTTCTTGTTTTTGTTTTTTTATTGTGAAATACCACTCGCTGCAGTAAACTTGTAAAACCTCAAAGTATGGTATAGTTTTTGTAACTTCTGTTAGTCTTTGATGGCTCACTTGTAGATATTTTACAGCTCAGGGAGCGAGTTGTGTGACAGCTGATTTGCATCGTATGTTACATACAGTACAGTTGAACTCTGTTGAAAGTCAAATTTAAACACAAATAATCTTTGAGGCACTGTGCAGAAAACGTAAAAAAAATTGGTTTGTCAGGTGAAAAGCTGTCCAAATTTAATCCAATTATAATCCACTTCAATCCATCTCATTCAGTATTTGTTTTGTATTAGCTAAAGAAGCTTATGGTCACTCTTTTTGTCCAGTAGATGTTTAACTGAACCCGACTCATGAAGAACTTCTCTACAGGACAGCTCGATCAGTCGTCCTGTAAATAAGTTGATTACCGGCTCAACTGCAGTTTGTGATTCTTTTCCTGCTTCTGCATAATTTGGGTTCTGCCCTGTGCCGCAAGCGAGAAACTTGAGCAACATCTACTGTGCCTCCTTTTCGTCAGCTCCTCTCAGGGCTGGGGGTGGTTCAGTGAAATCCTGAAGCATCGGGTTACAACACTAGCTATGTTTCCATCCAATTTAAATTCGATTTTTGAGCGAATTTTAGAAAATTTCGCTAAAATGTAAATTAAAATTATGAGGATCAGAAGTGTTTCCATTAAACTGGCTTGAAGCGCATCTGCAATGCCACGCAAAGCGTCTCTACGTCAGACGTCAGCGTCATTACGTCACACGTCAGCGCCATACGTCAGACGTCAGCGTTACGCACTTCCACAGTAAACAGGAAGTAGCGTTTGAAAACAGACATCTCGGCAAAATGGAGAGAATATTTCAGGTATGTGTTGCTATCGGGCAAGTTGTATTTATTCTGTCATGCCAACTAGTTTTAGCGATGTTACATGTTGTCCGGAGCGGAAACAGCTGATCAGTCACGTGACGTGAATGTTCGCTGCGGCAGAACTGAGTCGGCTAATCTGTTTCCATCTGTCGTTTAGCCGACTCAGCTCTAGCTATGTTTCCATCCAATTTAAATTCGATTTTTGAGCGAATTTTAGAAAATTTCGCTAAAATGTAAATTAAAATTATGAGGATCAGAAGTGTTTCCATTAAACTGGCTTGAAGCGCATCTGCAATGCCACGCAAAGCGTCTCTACGTCAGACGTCAGCGTCATTACGTCACACGTCAGCGCCATACGTCAGACGTCAGCGTTACGCACTTCCACAGTAAACAGGAAGTAGCGTTTGAAAACAGACATCTCGGCAAAATGGAGAGAATATTTCAGGTATGTGTTGCTATCGGGCAAGTTGTATTTATTCTGTCATGCCAACTAGTTTTAGCGATGTTACATGTTGTCCGGAGCGGAAACAGCTGATCAGTCACGTGACGTGAATGTTCGCTGCGGCAGAACTGAGTCGGCTAATCTGTTTCCATCTGTCGTTTAGCCGACTCAGCTCTGAATCGACTCCCCAAAAACTACCTCAAGCGAGCGTATAAACTTTAGAGCGACTTAGAGGAAGTTAACTCGAATTATGCCGTTTCCATTTAGCTTTTCTGATGCGATGCTTCATAATGCGCACCTAGAAACCTTGATGGAAACACGACTTCTGAATCGACTCCCCAAAAACTACCTCAAGCGAGCGTATAAACTTTAGAGCGACTTAGAGGAAGTTAACTCGAATTATGCCGTTTCCATTTAGCTTTTCTGATGCGATGCTTCATAATGCGCACCTAGAAACCTTGATGGAAACACGCCTACTGACTCCATGAGGTTGAGCTCAGGGCTGTGAGAGGGGCCACACCATCTGTTACAAAACTCCCAAGTTTTTTCTATGTCTGAGGAGACTTCTTTGTGACTTCAGCTGAATGTTTGGAGCGGCTGTCACGCTGCCTCAATGATTCAGGGGGTTAGGGGTCAGACACATCCCTCATTAAAACATGCAGCGAGTGAGAACCTAAACATTCAAAGAGCAAAGCTTCTGCACAGGATTGCAGATCCACATTACACACACAACAGTACATAAATAACATGTAACAAAGTATTAAAGAAGGGATAGAAATCTAATGGTACCTCATAATTTGATTACATTTTGGCAATTTTCAAAACAGGACTTCATTTTTACAAAATGTGGGTGTTTTGGGGCCAGTTATAGGGACAACTCTCTGAGGGTTACAAGTAGGGATGAGGCCGATCCGATCTAGTGTCGGGTTCTGATACCAGGATAGTTCAGAAATCTAAAATTTCCGATCCAACGTGCGGAGATTTCCGATCCATGAACCATGTCTTTGTTTTAATGTTGTCTGCTGAAATGACTCAAGTGAGACGCAGCTGTTCTGCTAGTTGGCTGCAAATCGTGGAATGAATTTTGTGAATGGAGGCGTGTCTCATGATGCACCGAGTAATGAGCATTGAGCAGCACTGTGGCTAACCAACTTTTCATCACAACGTATTTGCTGTGTGGAAATATTTAAAACTAGAAACACCGCAAAGCTAAATAGCAACACGCAATGTTTGCAAAGCCGTTGTATTGAGAGGCAGAAGCTCTGTCGTGACCTAAAATACAAAAAACTTAAACATTTGAAAAAGCACCACATTAAAGAGCATGATTTATGTATTTATTTTAGCCAAGGGGCAGAAAGACAAAAGTAACCACCAAGAATCACTTTGGAGTCATTCCAAAAACAAGGTTAACTTCCACTAGATAATAGCTATGTTTACATGGGCAAAATTCTGTGACCGGATTGAAATGTGTTCTGATTGCATAATTAGATAGCACCGTTTACATGGGCACACCGTTTACATGGGCAAAATTCTGTGACCGGATTGAAATGTGTTCTGATTGCATAATTAGATAGTACCGTTTACATGGGCACAATCCGTTCATGACGAGCGTTTACATGCAGCAGGCTTTTATTCTGATCAGAAGTTCTGACATGCGCAGAGTGGTACACTCCCCTTAATTTAAAAAAAACACAGAAGAGGAAGTTACTTTCGTGAAAACCACAGAAGGTTACTTCCAGGACGAAAGTAAACAAACGCGCCAAAAATGGACTTGCGCCAGATTGTAATGACAGCGATGGAGTTGTTACTGCACTACCTGATTGAGCTACAGGCAAGCAACGCTTGCTTTTAGTCTTTTTTATTCGCAGTATGAGAGCGCTGGAAAAGGAAACACGTAGGGGAGGGGTGCGCAATGCACATGCGCAGTTAGGACAGTTTCCACAGTCCAATAAAAGGAACAGATCAAGTGTTTACATGAACACCGATCAGGTTGGAGCCAAGATGGTGTAGTGGCAGGGCTTTTGACTTGGGACCCGAAGGACGCGGGTTCGCGCCCCGGCCACTACACACCTTGGGGTGTCTATGAGTGCACACCTAATTCTCCAGCTCCCCGGGCGCTTTCTGGCTGCTCACTGCACCACCTGGTGGTGGTTGGGTTAAATGCAGAGAAGAATTTCGTCTGTGTATGGGAAACATACACAGATGACAGGAAAAGACATTATTATTATTATTATTACTGATCGGCGTAAACCACCCGTTTCGTTCGGATCACAAATTAGGTCGGATCACGCCAAATACACAAAAAATAACCCGAACGGGGCGTTTACATGACGCGCTTTTGTTCCGATCGGCCGTTTGATCCAATTACTTATGTCCATGTAAACATAGCTATAGTGAAAGCTAAAGGGATTACTGAGAAGTTGTTTAACTTCATAGTAGTTGATGACCAACCGTTATCAGTTGTAGAATACAAAGGATTTCACATTCACTTAATATGCGTTGATCAGACGAAGCAACCCTTCGTATTTTATCTGGAGAGAGGTAGGGTTAAAGTTTACCCTTTATGGGTATTTGTCTTGGATTTAATCAACACTGACAGTCAATCTGAAACACTTATACTGTAGTTGCTTATTTGTTTTCAGGATGGGATTTTTCCCATCAACAAGATTTCCTGTTTTACTGACTTTCTTTTCTGACATTATACTCAACGCTAGGGCTGTGCGATATGACAATATATATCGTGGGGACGATAGAAACGTGTCTATCGTGCTACTTTCCTTCTATCGTCTCTATCGTGATAAATAAGAATAAAAAAATAACTGTCGCAAAGAAGCTTCATACTGTGTTGTGGTTTTGCGAGATGACGGCGCTGCTTTGTGTTTGACGCACGCGCGAGTTTGCGACACATGCTTTACGTTGTTAAACTCGAGAGCAGAGGAGACGCGGGGGCATGTAGCTGGTGTCACAACGAGGAGAAACCGCTGCACAGGCAGCCCAAGAAGAAGAACTTTTACCAAAAAGAGGGGGAAGCTCACCTTGTTAGCTTCCATTATTTTGCTCCGCTGAAACTCGGAGACAAAATGGGTCCAGAGGACACGAACTCAGAGAGTCCAACCGAGTCCGAACTCGGGTCCAGTTAACCAATACAAAACAAACCAGAGACAACAGAACCGGAATCAAACGCAACGTTTTCTCTTTTCTGTTTCTTGCCTTGTTTACTCCAGCTTCCAGAACGGATTTCTTCTTCGTGGGTTTTATTAGCGGCCGTTGTTTTACCGCCAACTGCAGGAAAAATTTGGACCAAAGTAGAAACTCCTTTTCTACTTGAAAACTTCTCCCTTATTTTGTATTTTTTTAAGTGAAGTAAATATATTTAAGGATGTACTTAAACGCTGCAAACTCCCAAAAGCACAGTCCTTATACAAATATATTATTAGCTTATCATAAAACTTGAAACTCCTCTTGCACACGCAATTTAATTTTATGCTATGTTTCTCAAATTGTTCTTTTTTTATGCTGCCGTTTAGAACTTTATTAATTCTCTGTTTAGTTTCATTGTCTTTTCAACTGTTATTGTTTATGTGCATTGTATGCCTTGTTATACTGTTTGTGTTGATTTCTTTTTGATTAAAAATAAATAAAAATTTTGATAAAAAAAAAAAAAACTTTGGTCCAAATTGTTCCTGTACACACACATCGTGTTGTATATATTGTGATATATATCGTTATCGTGATATAAAAAAAAGTCCATATCGTGATATATGATTTTTTCCATATCGCCCAGCAATACTTAATGCAAGTTGCCTTTTGGGACATACATGCATATATTTGTACTAGGGGTGCACCAATTGCAGTTTTCTGATCGATCACCAATCTCTAAGCCTGACCTGCCGATTCAGATTTTGTCCGATACCGATTTTGTTTTACAAGCAATAGGGATGTATGATATTATCGGCATGGTATCGGCCGATATTAACGTTAAAGTTCAATATCGGACCTCAGCCATTCCATCAAAATAATTCACCAATATAAAAGACGCTGTTTTTGTATGACAACCCAGTGAAAAGGATGCTTGCAGTGCCAGCACAATGTGATGACCACGCGCACCTACCTGTTCTGATCACAGCGGAGAGGAAAAAGTCAAAATGTTGATGGTGTGGAAGTTTTTTTTTGTTGTTGTTGATGAAGATGTTGAATTCCGAAGATTTTTGGGGTACGTTGAGCCTCGCTACATCGTCCCCAGTCAGAGATATTTTTCCAACGTAGCCTTACCCAATCTACAAGCCGTCATTTCCGACGTCATTGAGAAACAAATAGCCGATAGCACTTGAGTGAGTTTTACCACAGCCATTTGGATGATGTGTTAGCACCGTTAGCATGATTAGGTTTACGACACAATGGATAGACAAAACAAATTACTTAAAAAGGCTGTCCTTCATGCACAAAAGTGCAGAGGACACTGCAGCTAGAAATCTGGAACAAACTGACTAATGCTAATAACTAACATTTAACACTTTTTCATTTAATATAAGTTAAAGTATTATGCATATCATATGGCTGTTACTGAATATATGTCAACAGCTCTTACAGCTGTTACACATTTTTTGTAGCAAATAAGCCTAATAGGGCTATGTTCTGATAAAGGGAATTACAGTATATAAAAATATCGGTATCGGTTATCGGCCAAATAAGTTTTAACATATCGGAATATCGGATATTGGCCAAAAATACAATATCATGCATTCTTAATAAGCAACACTGTCAAGTGTTATAAGATTGTGACCTATTAAAAAAGGCTTTATTTCATACATATCAAACTTGCCTGTAGAGAGGAGTTTGTTACAGCCTCAGTAGAACTCAACAATAATGATAATATAAAAAAAAAAATAATAATTTAAAACAACGCTCTGGTATCAGACGTGTATTGGTACTGGCAGATATCCAAATTCAAATACTGTCTCAGGATCAGATGTGAAAAATTGTGGATCGATGCATCCCTGGTTACAAAAACTACCGTAAACACCGGAGGAAAATACACTCCGGTGTTTAATACGCTTTGTCAAATTATTAACAATAAACAAGAAAAAATTGTACACAATACGCCTCGGTGTTTAATACGCGTCATCGCCACGCGACGCGTCAGCTTTGTCCTGATCAAGATGGCGGCGACAGAAGCAAGCCAGTACGAAGAACTTCACAAGGAAACACGGTAAAAACAATTATTTTTTTGCGAGAAAAAATATATTTCTTAGCTGACTTTATAGAAGACGTGCTCCTGAGTTTAACGAAATGTTCAAATCAGCTGGATTAAAAAAAAAAGTTTGCCGATTTTTATGCAGGCGCAAGGCGGGTCAGACCGGACGCTTTCTTTCTTTAAATTTAGCTAAATAAACGTTTAAAAAATATATTTCTTAGCTGACTTAATAGTAGACGTACTCCTGAGTTTAACGAAATGTTCAAATCAGCTGGATTAAAAAAAAAAGTTCGCCGATTTTTATGCAGGCGCCAGGCGGGTCAAACCGGACGCTTTCTTTCTTTAAATTTAGCTAAATAAATGCTTAAAAAATATATTTCTTACCTCACTATAGCAGACGGGCTCCTGAGCTGAACCAAATGTGAAATCAGCTGGATTTAAAAATCTGCGGTGTGGTTTATGAGTGGTATCTTGCAAACAAAAACAGCTACCGGTACATCCACAGCAGGGAGCGGGCAGCGACAGAGTCATCAGTCCGACCAAAGGAGGCTTTTTTCGGACACATGCAAGTAGAAACTTCTGGAAGTGGCCCCTCTTCCTCTTCGCTCTCTGAGTCCTCTGCTGGCTGCTGCCTACAGCGCCCGTATAGCGGCCGAAACTGGTACTGCACCATTTTTGCCAAAAATGAAAAACGAAGAATCAGAGCGAAAAATGGGTCTAAAAATATGGGAAAAAATCCATAAATAATACTCTTCGGTGTTTAATACGCTGGACATTCAAATGAGCAAAAATACAGCGTAAAAGACAACGGTTTTTACGGTACAGTTGGAACTGTATGTTGTAGATTTTTTTATTATACATTTTCAAGGAGTTTAAGAGTACCACAAACATTTAAAACAAGAAGTCATAAGGAGCTAAATTCAAACAAAAGATAAGTCTACTTTGTGCTGCACAAATGTATAATAGGTATCACAGCAGATACCAGTAACAGTTAAAGAGTCACTTTACCAGTGCAAATGCAGATTTATTACCATGAGTGCTGAAAAAGAGTTCAGTTTGTTTGACCAATCAATGTACAGTACATTTATATCTATGGACCAATGCCATCTATCACTTGAGAGAGCCAAGAAAACACCTACTCTGAAGCACTGTGATACATGTCTTTTTCCAAAAAGAAAGAGAAAAAATGTCTTGATAAATAATAAAATATGAACAATTTAATGAGCAAAACACACTTAATGAGATAACTGAGCAATGACTGGGCTGCTGTTTACTTACTGTCATAAAAAAAAAAGGTATTGTGGCGGACCACTAGGGGACTCTACTCACACCCAGAGGACAGGATGTTGTACCCAGAGGACAGGATGTTTTATTGTGAAAAGGTTTTATGTGTAAGGCGTGGTTTGGGCGCTTACCGCTCAGAGTTTGTTGGAGTTGAGTAAAGTGAAGTTCTGCATCCAGTTTCTGTGTCATCTTTTCTACTCCTCCACAGTATTCATGTTCACCTAACCTTCTAGGGACATTCTTAATGTAACCTTTAAAAAAAATTTAAAATAGATAAACAATACTGAATTATTATGTCCATGGTCTACTGTTTATTGGAAATATTTACCATATCAAGAGTACAGCATTCACACAAGAGCTCAACATAACTAACTGAAAGGCTAACTAATCAAAAATTTAAAGTAAAATTTACTAAATGGCCCTTCCACAAACAATACATTGCTTTCTATATGCAAAAAGTAAATAATGTAATAACCATGTACCAATTTGGACAATAAACATTAGCATCCCAGCAGTTAACAACCAACCAGTAAAAGCACTCATGTTTAAGTCTGTTAGGGTATACAGTAAAGTGTCTTCATTGTCTCTCTGTGTTTACATTGATGCTCTGAGCCTTTGAAGCTGAACCCTCACAACTTCTCTTCAGCTGCAGAGCAACATCCACTGACTCCACAGGATGTCCAGTTTCTGTCTGTGAGGCTGACACCTCATCTACTTTTAAGATTAGGTTCAAGTCTTTCCTTTTTGATTAATCCTATAGTTAGGCTTGGGTTTCCCGAGCTATCCCTTAGTTAAAGGTATTGTGACATGATGTTGGAAATTTGCATATTTGTCAGAACATATATATCTTATATCATTCAGCTCTGTTCGTTTTTTCAAAATAAATTGTAAATATATTAACATTTCATTCCAAGTTATGGTAATTTTTTCTCTGGGACACGCCCCTAAAGATCTGCGCATTTCCGCAATACGTCATCAGTGACGTGACAACGGGCAGAAGGCAGAGCCTTGCCCGTTTGTCTGGTGTTTTTTAACTGCTTGCCATACACATTCATTTCCTGAAGGATCGCCTCTTTTATTTGTGTAACTTGAAAAATGCCATCACGTTGTAGCACATTTGGGTGTTCTAATATCAGCAGTAAACAAGTGAGCCTTCACAAATTTCCAAAAGATGAGAAACTTCGACAAGAATGGACCAGACAAGGACCGGTGGGTTCCTACTAAAGGGCGAAATATACCTGAGCGTTCTATCTATACGCCTATACGCCACGTACAGTACGTACGTCAAGGCAAAAGCGTAGCCCCGCGTAGCCCCTCAGGGCATGTACGCGCAAAGCTTTTTTTTTACGACCGCGGACGCTTGCGCGGTGTCTGACCATAAACTTCCCCGGCGCCGGACTGTTTTGTATGTTACACAAATGAAATAAATTCCCCTTCTTTATCGCTGATCGGGCCTTTTCTTTTGTTTTTTTGCCTAAAGTCAAGTAACCGCTTCTTCCTCCGTTCACTCGATGACTGAAATGAATGAATTCAGGTCCTACCTGGGTGCGCAATGTTTTAAATATTCCCTGGTGGACTGTGTGCTGCAGGAAAAGCGCTCCCTGTTATTATTTTTATTTCTGAGATAACTTTTTATAACATATATAGTAGAAACACCGCATCAGAACACCGCAGCGGTCTTCAGCGAGCTGCTCATGATGCATTCTCGAGGTTTCACTGAGCTGACTGAAAGCTGTCAATCATTTCAGTAGGCGTGTCAGCAAGTGACCAATCAGCGAGCTCAGTTGAGTCCCCTCCGCGCGCAGCTGCTCATATTACAACAAGGATCTGGAGCGAGAACGCGAGCGTTTGAAAACTGATAAAAGCCGAGCTATAGCAGCGAAAACATGCGCACAAAATGTGCGCGTACAGTGGCGTACTTCATGTACGCTCAAGTGTATTCCAGCCTTAAGGAGTCGTATGTCTGCAGCAACCATTTTACAGTACTGCCGATTGTTTTCAGCACCTGGCTGGTATAAAAGAATCTTTAGGATTACCAGTAAGATTCAGAAGACTTTTAAAACTGGATGCTATTCCTTCTATTTTTAAAAGAATATCTACAGAAGAAAGTGCCACAGGGGCTACCACGTCAAAACAACGCAGGGAAGCTACCATCGGAAGACTGTCCAGGAGATGAGTAAGTCTTTGTGTAAACATAATCGGAGGTGTGTAGTGTTTTAGATGATAAACTATATATTTTACGTGAGTTCATGTTGTTTTACTTTATACACTGCGAGTGTATAAAGCCAATTATCACGGCAGATTCTTTATGTTCGCTGCTAACAAGCTAGCCGAATCAGTAGCACTAGGGCTGGGCGATATGGAAAAAATCATATATCACGATATGGACTTTTTTATATCACGATAACGATATATATCACGATATATACAACACGATGTGTGTGTACAGCAAAAATTTGGACCAAAGTTTTTTTATTTTATTATTTTACTACAGATAGTTACAATTATAAGAATGTGAACAAAAAGAACAAGGAAATTTGGACCAAAGTAGAAACTAGATCTACCTTAATTCAAGGAGTACGATTATGGAATGACTTAATGCCAAATGACAAATGTTAAGGAAGCCAAATCATTCCTTGTATTTAAGAAACTGGTAAAAAATGAATTGCTAAAAAAAATATAAATGAATCTAATTTAATGTGTGATATATGTGAATTGAAAATTGACTGAGTTATTTACTTATTTTGTTATTATAGAAAATATTGTTTGAACTGTTATTAGATGAATAAGGAGCAGATTTAATAAGATTTATTCTTCATCTGCTACCTTTCATTTTATTATTTTTTTCTATTATGAATACGTTAATTGTTGTATTTCATTTTATAAAATGAATAAACTAACAAACAAACAAACAACTCCTTTTCTACTTTGGTCCAAATTTTTCCTGCAGGTGGCGGTAAAACAACAGCTGCTAATGAAACTCACGAAGAAGAAATCCGCTCTGAAGTTTGAGTAAACAAAGCAAGAAACAGAAAAGAGAAAACGTTGCGTTTGATTGCGGTTCTGTTGTGTCTCTGGTCTGTTTTGTATTGGTTAACTGGACCCGAGTTCGGACTCGGTTGGACTCTGGGTTCGTGTCCTCTGGACCCATTTTGTCTCCGAGTTTCAGCGGAGCGAAATAATGGAAGCTAACAAGGTGAGCTTCCCCCTCTTTTTGGTAAAAGTTATTCTTCTTGGGCTGCCTGTGCAGCTGTTTTCTCCTTGTTGAGATCTATGGTTGAGACACCGGCTTCATGCGCCTGCGTCTCTGTTGCTCTCGAGTTTAACCACGTAAAGCATGTGTCGCAAACCCGCGCGTGCGTCAAACATAAAGCCGCGCCGTCATCTCGCAAAACCACAATATGAAGCTTATTTGCGACAGTTATTTTTTTATTCTTATTTATCACGATAGAGACGATAGAAGGAAAGTAGCACGATAGACACGTTTCTATCGTCCCCACGATATATATCGTCATATCGCACAGCCCTAAGTAGCACACACACTTTTCTAATAATGTATTTTTAAATTATGTTTGCGCGATCAGGTAACATCAGTAAGTTTTTTTTATTCAGGGAGGGTTTATTAATGAGAGTTTTGGATGATGTACTGTCTTAAAATGATAGATCTCAGACGCGACCGGGACTAAGCTGAGATAGCTGCTAACACACTAGCCGAGATACAGGCCACGTTGCTATTTATGTATTTTTTAATTATGTATGCGCGATCAGGTAACATCTGTAATTTCTTTTCATTCGGGGAGGGTTTATTAATGAGAGTTTTGGATGATTTACTGTCTTAAAATGATAGATCTCAGACGCGATCGGGACTAAGCCGAGATAGCTGCTAAAAAACATTAGCCGAGATACCGGAGCAAACACTTTGCTATTTATCTATTTTTTAATTATGTCTGCGCGATCAAGTAACATCTGTAATTTATTTTTATTCGGGGAGGGTTTATTAATGAGAGTTTTGGATGATTTACTGTTTTAAAATGATAGATCTCAAACGCAATCGGACATGCTCCGCCATTATTATTTAAATACGCGTTGGAGCGTGCCTTCCCGTTGTCACGTCACTGATGACGTTTTGCGGAAATGCGCAGATTTTTAGGGGCGTGTCCCAGAGAAAAAAACTAACATAACTTGGAATGAAATTTTAATATATTTATAATTTATTTTGCAAAAACGAACAGAGCTGAATGATATAAGATATATATGTTCTGACAAATATGCAATTTTCCAACAACATGTCACAATACTGTACCTTTAAGCTGCTACAGTTGGAGGACAAACCCCATTTCCTCACCCTGCTGCTATCTTCATTTGCTACTTTACCTGCTTGTGTAATTATTTCAATCTGTAACGTGTTTTTCTGTCTTTCTCCCAATAGAAAGTACACCTGGGCCTGCCGGTATGTGTTTTCTTGTGTCTCCGTCCAGTCAAAGCAGATGGCTGCTCATCTTGAGCCTGGTTCTGCTGGAAGTTTCTTCCTGTTAAAAGAGAGTTTTTCCTTTCCACTGTTGCCAATGTGCTCGCTCAGGATGGGAGACTGAAAGAATGTGACGTTTTAACGCAATCTGCTGGCTTCCTTAGATACATAACTTTTACAAATGGTCTTTTATAATGTACGTGAATGTTTTTGTAAGGTCCTGCAATGACTTCTGTTGCGACTTGGCGCTATATAAATAATCTTAATTGACATTTTCACAATCCATGCCCACACTAAGATGTTCATGCACCATTCTAATAAATGTTAATAATATTACACTAGTACTTTAGTGTGTGAGTGTAACAGGCAGCACCCTTTTGGATACCATTAACGAAAGCAGAAAAAGAATGGCTTACCAGGGATGTAAAGATTAACCAATTTGTACTGATTCACGGACGTGAATGTGCACGATGTCACTGCATTCATAGAGCAGCCAACGACTAATGCAGTTTTTGGACTAAATCCAGATGCATGGGTCTGTTACATCTTTGAGTTGATCAAATCCGATTCCTTTAACCAATAAATGAAAAACCTGTAAGCAGGGTTTGTTTCTTACGACGGAGCTTTAGGGCCATGCTAAGATTTTTTTTACATTAACACGCTAAGAATGCCAATGCAGATTTGTTCCTGTCTTTGATTTTATACGTCTACCTTATAATGTTTTGCTAGTTTTTTGATACTTTGTTAAAAAAAAAAAATCTTTTGTTTTTTTCTCTCTTTTTGTTTTCTATTGTTTATTGTTTGTTTGTTTATTGTTTAATGAAATTCTATCACTGCTGTTCATTGTTCTTTAGTTTTAGCAGGTCGCTTTCGTAAATGAGCCCATGAGGTTCAAAAGATTTACCTGACTAAATAAAGGTTGAATGAATGAATGAAAAAGAAAAAAATTAAAAGCCATAAAATTAAGAGAATAAAGTCGAATAACGTCTTAAAATTATGAGGATAAGGTCGTACGAGACTTATTGCAGCTCGTGTTTTTTACGTTTGTTTGTTTTTGTCCATGAGTCGGGTCCACAGCGCGACCTGTCAATCAATCCAGTAGTTGTGTGGTAAAATGAAGAACATTGAGCATTCTTATGATAAACTGAAGCTGTACGGCATTGCAATTAATGACTATTGACAGATTTAGTCATGACATATGTGGATGAGGCATATTTCACAAACAGTGACCCAAAAGTGATCGCAGACTACAGTACTTCATAAACACAGTGGCTCTCACTGAGGCTGGCCACAGCATTCACAATGCAACCCATGATTTCTCAATCATTTAGCTTCGGACGGGTCATTTGCTGACACGCTTACTGGATCACGTTGTGCTGCCGCTGGAGGCAAAAACAGTGCCTTTTATATCGGCGAGTTATTTTAATGGAATGGCCGATGTTCAATATTGAACTTTAATGCTAACATCGGCCAATACTGATACCATGCCGATTATATTGTGCATCCCTACTCGTAATATTAAGACTTTATTCGACTTTATTCTCGTAATACTAGGTCTTGAGCCAAGATGGTCTAGTGGCAGGGCTTTTGACTACGGATCCGAAGGTCGCGGGTTCGCGCCCCGGCCACTACCCAGCTTGGGGTGTCTATGAGTGCACACCTATTTCTCCAGCTCCCCGGGTGCTTTCGGGCTGCTCACTGCACCACCTGGTAGGTGGTTGGGTTAAATGCAGAGACGAATTTCGTCTGTGTATGGGAACATACGCAGATGACAGGAATAGACATTATTATTATTATTATTTATTCTCGTAATTTTATGGCTTTTAATTATTTTTTTAGCGTAGCCCTAAAGCTCCATCGTAGTGTCTTCCGGCATTGACCAAAAATAAAGAATGAAAGAATTTAAAGACGTTTAGTTGTTTGTGTATGAAGAACAGATCCTTCGTATTCACTTCTTTTAGTAAATAACTTCTTCGGACTATAGTGTACTTTCTGTACTGAAGCGGCATTGTTTCTTTTACTAGTGACACCTGCAGCTTAGGAGAACTACAGCAGCACCAGCTGTAAACAGCAACAAACACTGAAGTGTGCTTCAACCAGGTCATGTGGATGAACTCCCATTCCAGAAAAAAAAAAGGGTCAACTTGTGTTTTATTACTTACAATCTGGACTTACTCACACAGCAGCCTGTTCTTAAAACACATCAGGCAGTTTTGAACATTTTACATCAAGCTTCATTTTGAACAATGCAGATGTGTGGAAAAAGCTGTGAAGCAACTCAAAAGGAGTTCAATAAAATGCCCACAAATGTTTCCATGACTCATTTACCCAGTGCACGCTTTGATTCACGAAATGGAAACCACCAAGAAAACGCACAAACACACACACACACACACACAAGTTGGGTGGAGGATATAGCCCAAACAAAGCCTTTCTCCAGCCCCAACTGCACCTCCAAACCACAGAAGCTGATATTTAACAGTATATTTAACCCGGATGTTTTTGTTTTCACTAGTGGAGCTTGAGTTTTATCACGCAGACCAAACAAACAGCATGAAACGTGAGGAGTGGTGTTCTCTGGAGCCCCAACTCCTCCAGCATGTTGTGTCTTTCACGATTACAAACAATAATTTGCGCCAAACTCTTGGTTTGAACGAGCTGCTCTGTACAACTGCGTCTCTCCAAAGGAAAACGTCTTCTAAATGTAGTGAATGTGGCAGTAGTTGTAAAAATAAACAGCCTACACGTGAGAGTATGGGGCGGACAGACAAAGGGAAAGATGGAGAAACGCAGCGTGGAGATTACAGCCTGAGCTGTTTATCCAGACAGGAGGCACGAGGCTGCTCACCCAGAAGATGAAGTTGCAGAAAAACAGCAGGTACTTGATGCATTTGGTGCAGCCTTCGACTCCCATGGTGGTCCGAGAGACGGTGTTCGCAGCGGCGTTTCTGAGGAGGGAAGAGGCGGCGAGAACAGACGAGTAACGGACTCGAGCTCAACTGAAATCCCTGGTTCTGTTCGTGATGGAAGGAGAGGAGGCAACACCCAACTCCTGCCCCGCCCTCCTCCGAGGAATGGACGTAGGTATGGCAGGCCGGAATTACATATAATCAAACCACAATTCTTATTTGAGTGATGTTTCAGCCAAAGTGTAGTTTTAGAGAAAGGGTAAGAATTATTAATATCTTACCTGTCAAAAACAGACGTCATCTCAGGGCACTAAACATAAACATTCATACATACATACATACATACATACATACATACATACATACATACATACATACATACATACATACATACATACATACATACATACATACATACATACATACATACAAGGATGTGTGCTGAGCCCCCTTCTATTCACCCTGCTAACACACGACTGCACACCATCGTACAGCTCCAACCACTTCATCAAGTTTGCGGACGACACAACAGTGGTAGGTCTCATCAGCAACAACGATGAGACGGACTACAGGAACGAGGTGAGCCGCCTGGCCTTGTGGTGCGGACACAACAATCTCACTCTCAACGTGGAGAAGACAAAGGAGATTGTTGTGGACTTCAGGAAGAGGGATGCCCAACATCCTCCTCTGACCATCAACAGCACCGCAGTGGAGAGAGTAGACAGCACCAAGTTCCTGGGAGTGCACGTCTCAAAGGACCTGTCCTGGAGCAGGAACACTGCAGCACTGGCAAAGAAGGCTCACCAGCGTCTCTACTTTCTCCGCAAGCTGAAAAGGGCTGGAGCTTCAACCCCCATCATGAGCACCTTCTACAGAGGTGCCATAGAAAGTGTCCTGACCAGCTGCATCACTGTGTGGTTTGGTGCATGTACTGCATCCTGCCGCAAGAGCCTCCAGCGCATTGTGAGAGCAGCTGAGAAGATCGTGGGCACCTCCTTGCCCTCACTGCAGGACTTACACAGCAAACGCCTCACTCGGAAAGCCCACCGCATGGCAGGTGATCCCACACACCCACTACACAGCTGCTTCAGACTGCTGCCATCAGGAAGGAGACTGAGGAGTCTCCAGGCTCGAACCAGCAGACTGAGAGACAGCTCTGTTCATCAGGCAGTCAGAATGCTAAACACTCTGCCTGCTCTGCCTCCCCTCCCATTTGAACTGCCTTAACACTAAAACTTTCTCACATATTATCACTCAACACAAAGTTTTTAACACTAGACTCTGTGTCACCAAACGGGTTTTCACTAAACTCTCGGTCATGTGCTCATACAGTTTGCACTACTTCTCATAATTGCACTAATGTCTGTATTACATCACTGCCTATAATCATAATACTGTTTACATTCTCTGTTTACATTTATTAATACTGTTTACTTTTATTACTACTGCTTACATGTAATTACTACTGTTTACATTTATTTACACTACTTTAATATCTACACCACTGCTGGTACATATACAGTGTGCTCTGAACGGTCTTATTTAGGGATGCCCAATGTGCCTTACTGCATATGCCACTTTTTGCCTCTACAACAACATCAACTACTACCTCATACATATACTGTGTACATTGACTCATACGCTGCTTTGCCACTTTGCAAATGTCAATGCTAGAAACCTTTAGTTTATTTTAGTTATACTTTTTATACTCTTTTTTTATACCACTATGCAAAAAAAAAAAAAACACAGGACAGTGTTAGTTTTACTATTTTTATGCTTATGTCTATTATTATATGTTTCAGTGTTTCAATGTTTAGATGTTTACTGTTGCACCGAGGGACTGAGAGAAACGCAATTTCGGTCCTGTGTATGTCCTGCACTGTACATATTGCAGATCTGACAATAAAGTTGACTTTGACTTTGACTTTGACTTTGACTTACATACATACATACATACATACATACATACATACATACATACATACATACATACATACATACATACATACATACATACATACATACATACATACATTATGTATGTATGTATGTATGTATGTAAATCTGGGAGTGATAATGGATCCTTCCATGAAACTCAAGTCATGTAAACATGATCGTCAAATCCTGTTTTTTCCAGCTGAGGCGTCTGTCTAAGCTGAAGCCCATATTATCCAAAAAGCACCTGGAGACAGTGATTCACGCATTCATTACATCTAGGCTGGATTAGAGTCAGAGTCAGAGAGTCTTTATTGTCATTTGCACCGCATGTGGTACATGTGATGAAAACGAGATTATGTACACGAGGTCCCAGTTACATCCAACAACAAATGAAAGAGAAAAACAGTAATAACATCTAGAATTAACTAAGAAAAACATCAACTAGTAATACACTAAGCCTAATATAGTGGGAATAAACAGCAGCACGAACATGAGTTTGTATGAGCAGATGGTCACAGATGAACACAGATGAACACAGCAACAAGAAAACGGATCAGCATCAGTATGATGTGATATTTTGCAGTGTTTATTTTTTATTTTATTTTTATTTATTCATGAGTCTAACTTCTGTTTGGCGTCAGTCAAGCCACCATTGCACGATTACAACTGGTTCAGAACGCAGCTGCCCGATTTTTAACCAGCACACGCAAAAGAGAGCACATTACACCAGTCTTGGCCTCCCTTCACTGGCTACCGGTTCATCTTCGAATCCAATTCAAAATTCTCATGTATGTCTACAAATCGCTGAACAGTCTCGCCCCCGCCTATCTCTCGGATCTGATACACCCATATGTCCCTCCACGTGCTTTGAGGTCAGAGGATCAGGTACTCTTAATAGTTCCAGAAACTCGCCTTAAGCGCAGGGGTGACAGGGCGTTCTCTGTAGCAGGCCCAAGACTCTGGAACGAGTTACCGCTGCTCATCAAACAGGCCCCCTCCCTCTCAGTTTTCAAATCCCGGTTAAAAACTCACTACTACTCCATTGCTTTCAATGCCAGCTGATTTGTATTGGATCGTTTGATTTATGATCTGCAATGTTTTTATGTTTTTCGTGTTGTACTTCATTGTCTGTGTTGCCTGTTGCGTGTTTGTTTGTCCAGCACTTTGGTGTGGACTTGTTCCTGTTTAAAGTGCTTTATAAATAAAATGGTATGGTATGGTATGGTATGTATATATATGTATATATATGTATATATAGTATATATATATATATATATATATGTATATATATATATATATGTATATATATATATATATATATATATATATATATATATATATATATATATATATACAGGGAACCCCCGACCTACGAACGAGTTCGGGACCTAAGAACCGTTCGCAGCTCGATCCGGTCGTAGGTAGGGGGTGAAAATTGCGTCCCGTTCGTAGGTCGTTATTCTGTTCGTAGGTCGCGGAAATACCGCTAACGGTGCGCCGCGCACACATTTAACAGCATGAGACTGACATACTGGCCCATAAACATGCACAGAACTTTATTTACAAACACTTATCTAAACCATTACACCACACATGCATCCATAAACACACACAGTAACTGTACATCAGTAACTTCACATCAGAACTGCAGGAAATCAGCTGGAAATCACATCAGCAAAATGATGTCAACAATCACACATGAACACTTCTCAAAGTGCAGCTTTTAACATCAGAACAGCAGCAAATCAGGGACTCCCATCAGCAAAATGATGTCAACAATCACACATGAACACTTCTCAAAGTGCAGCTTTTAACATCAGAACAGCAGCAGTGCAACCAGTGCGTTGATGAGTGTCCATGTGCATGAGAAAGAAGTCCATGAACTCAGAAAAAGCTAGAAGCAGCAGAAAAATGAAACAAAATTGTCTTACTTTGACTGAAGTGTAGGTAGACAGATGTTTTTCTCATGATCAAACCTGCATCTTGCTCAACAATGAATGTTTGGAGCATTTACTTTTCCACTGTCATGCGCAGTGTCACGCCCATGCCCAACTAACAACAGCCAAGGGGCAATCCCCTCCCCCACCTCGCCGATTGCCGTGTGTGACGCAGTTACGCCGTAGCTCGATTATATACTTGTAATGGGGCTCGTTCGTAGGTCACGTTTTTTCTGCCGTACGTCGATGGTATTCTTCTACTTTGGCTCGTTCGTAGGTCCCGTGGTTCGCAGGTCGGTGGAGTCGTAGGTCGGGGGTTCCCTGTATATATATATATATATATATATATATATACAGGTAGTCCCCGATTTACGAGCGCTCTGATCTACGAGGTTCCAGACTTACGAGCTGGCGAATTATTGGAAAAAACGCAAAAAATACTGAGTTTTCCTGTGTTTTTTCACCACAGTTCGTTAGCTAAACATGTGGACACACGTTTCCGATCATTTTTATGCACTCATAAGCAGTTTTTCGATGAAAAACGAGTGTTCGTAGTCGCGCTAGCAAAACCGTTCCAATTTACGAGCGAAATTCCGGACTTACGAGAAGCGTGGCGGCCGTTCCAAATTACGAGATTTCCGGTTTACGAGCGCCTCGTTGTAACGGATCTCGCTCGTAAATCGGGGACTACCTGTATATATATATATATATATATATATATATATATATATATATATATA
>JBBPBX010001073.1:42890-55708 GCA_038048925.1 Garcialebias charrua | reverse complement strand
GCATTGCATTTGTTATGGAAGCCATTGTGTCTCATATATAAAATTAAAATGGATTAGCAGAAATGCTTTTTCATTTCAAAGTCAAGCTGCATTTTTTGACTCAGAAATAAAATTAAAATTAAATCATTTTCATTTTCTAAATCAAAACGGCTCATTGTGTAACTTAATTAAAAAGATAAATAAAATAACGTTTGACATTTACTTTTCAAAACATGTCCCAGTAAAAAGTGACCAAAAATATTTTTGAAATGTCAATTTTGAAAATTAAAATGAAATAGGCGAAATGCTTTTTTATTTCAAAGTCAAGCTGCATTTTTTTGTCTCATAAATAAAATTTAAATTAAATCATTTTCATTTCTTCAACACTGCTCATTTTGTAGCAGAACTCCAGAGGAAACTAAGAACAATTTGCATTTTCACTCTGAACCGTGCTCAAAGTGTAACATTAATCAATCTCAGTTGGCAATTCCAATTGGCTGCTTCACAACGCCCACTGAATCACTGATTGGCTGTTTTAGCAGCAGGCGGAGCTTTAGACAGGGACAGGAAAGTGTCCTGCTGCCGCTGCTTGGATAGCAGATGTCTCCCTCCAGATGCACACAGCTGCTCCGTTGCAGAGGCTGCAAAGATATACAGTATATGTTAGTGTTACTGAGTTTAATTTCTGTTAATAACTGATTACAAATCAGCGTCTTTTACATGGGCATAGCCATGATTTTCTAAGGGGCGATTTGTTAAATGCAAAACTGGAACTGTAACATGCAACATACCTGGTAGTCTAGTGGTTAGAGCATTGAGTTACCGTTCCAAGCCTTTTCTTGACGTGAGTTCAAATCTCATTCGGGACAACTTGTTTTATGTTTGTCTTTTATTGGAGAAAAAAAAGAGAGTTTGTGTTGACCACAGGCATAACACAAACTTCTTTTTTTTTCCTCCAATAAAAGACAAACATAAAATAAGTTGTCCCGAGTGAGATTTGAACTCACGTCAAGAAAAGGCTTAGAACTGTAACTCAATGCTCTAACCACTAGACTATCAGGTATGTTACATGTTGTAGTTCCAGTTTTGCATTTAACAAATCGCCCCTTAGGAAATCATGGCTATGCCCATGTAAAAGACGCTGATTTGTAATCAGTTATTAACAGAAATTAAACTCAGTAACACTAACATATACTGTATATCTTTGCAGCCTCTGCAACGGAGCAGCTGTGTGTGCACGTGCACTGGAGGGAGACATCTGTTTAACCAACAAGCAGCAGCAGGACACTTTCCTGTCCCTGTCTAAAGCTCTGCCTGCTGCTAAAACAGCCAATCAGTGATTCAGTGGGCGTTGTGAAGCAGCCAATTGGAATTGCCAACTGAGATTGATTAATGTTACACTTTGAGCACGGTTCAGAGTGAAAATGAAAATAGTTCTTAGTTTCCTCTGGAGTTCTGCTACAAAATGAGCAGTGTTGAAGAAGAAAATGAAAATGATTTAATTTAAATTTTATTTATGAGACAAAAAATGCAGCTTGACTTTGAAATGAAAAAGCATTTCGCCTATTTCATTTTAATTTTCAAAATTTGACATTTCAAAATGATTTTTGGTCACTTTTTACTGGGACATGTTTTGAAAATTAAATGTCAAACGTTATTTTATTTATCTTTTTAATTAAGTTACACAATGAGCAGTTTTGATTTAGAAAATGAAAATGATTTAATTTTAATTTTATTTCTGAGTCAAAAAATGCAGCTTGACTTTGAAATGAAAAAGCATTTCTGCTAATCCATTTCAATTTTATATATGAGACACAATGGCTTCCATAATTTGTTACGTGTCCCCACTGACAATCTGGAGATGTGGGCCGAAACCAGAAATGTGGGCTGGTGTTGTGCCAAAAATCGATGGGCTGCCAAATTGCGTCTGCGGGAGCATGCATGGGAGGACTTTAACAAGAATTTAACAAGACTAACACTTAAAAACAATTATTTGTTTGCTCTAATTTATAGTTACCATGTCTCAGTCAACCTTTTACCTTATAAATGCACTTTGACTGTCAAACCAGCTGTATTTTAAAACTCGATTATCGGAAGCGGCAGGCACGCGCAGAGAGATGATGCCAGATAAACACCTAAAAACAATTATTTGTTTGCTCGAAATTATAGCAAATGTGTGTCTCACTCTAACGTCTGTTTAAAAAATGCACTTTGATGGTCAAATCAGCTGTATTTCTAAAGCCGATACTCTCAGTCGAACTTTTACTTAATAAATGCACTTTAATGGTAAAATTAGCTGCATTTTGCCAGGGTGGTTTAGCTGGTTTAACTTGCTACAGTGAGCAGAACAAAGGTGGGGTACTATGGCAAGAGGATTGTGTCCTTAATAGCTGGTGAAGATTCACAGTCATCCAGGACATGGTAAATTCAAAAAAGTTCAAGACAAAAACAAAAAAGTATAAAGTATAATAAATAAAGTCCAGTTGTTTTTGTCTTGAACTTTTTTGAATTTGTCATTATAGCCACATTTACCTATTACATGATACAACAGATGCCTTACTGCCACTACTACTCTGCTGCCCTCTAGTGGCTGGAAATAGTACAGGTTTTTTTCTTTTTTTTTCTTCTTTTTTTTTCAGTCAATTAATGCAAACGGTCATACCCAAAAATTAGTTTATAAATATGGGAATAAAATCCATAAATACGTCGCTTCGGCCTATAGGTCGCAGGGCATGCAGATTATGCAAACAATTTGACTTATAGGCCAAAACTGCTTAGCATATTTTTAGTATAACATTTTTCTTAGTTCATATCTTAGATCTTATTACTGTTTTTTTTTTTACATGTTATACTTTTGGTGGATGTAACTGGGACCCTGTGTACACAATTTTGTTCCACCTCATGTACTGTACCACATGTGATGTGAATGACAATAAAGAACCTTGAATCCTTGAATTTTTACAGCAGTGATTCCCAACCTGGTGGTGGTGGGGGGGGGGGCGCTAGAAAACACAGGAGGGGTCGCATAATGTGTCTGCTCAGAGGTTAGAGGTTGTAAAAAATATCAATTTATTGTCTGTGTAACAACTTTAGAAAATATGCTTTTATTTTTTATTATAATGTTTGAATTTTTGCCAACTCCTGATTAACACTGAAGAACCCTAATTTTGGATATTTTTAAAGAGTTTTCTTTAACGCATTATGTTAAAAACTAAAATCTGTACTGTCACTTTAAGAGCGCTTTGTTATGACATCAGTACTGTGTGCGCGCCTCTCAGTTGAGAAGAGGTGGGAAGAAGTTAACCCCATGTTTTATTGAATATAACATAAACATAAGTACGGAAGCGTAGTGATGACACCTGGAGAAAATATTTTTTGGGGCTTATCACGTTATTACGTGATACGTATCACGTTATTACGTGATATTATCACGTTATTACGTGATATTATCACGTTATTACATGATATTATCACGTTATTACGTTATACGTATCACGTACGTGATACGTATCTAACGTGATACGTATCACGTTATTACGTGATAAGTATAGATGTCCATCCACATGGTATCAGCACCATTACCCACACAATGGGAGAGAGGCTGGCTTCTGTGCTGCTTTCATCCAGTAGGTAGTTCCAGATAAAATGCAAATTAAGGGATGTACTGTAGAGCCTAGAACTGCAGGTCTGACCTCCAAAACAAGATGATTAAGATGCACACTTAAACAGTTTAAAGTTCTCCACTTTCTTGACCAAGTTTGATACTACAAAGTTTTGAAAGTGTCAACCTTTTCATTCAGAAAACTAGCATTCCCATGTACTTGATTTGTCTTGGTTAATTTACTCCTGAATAAATTTCTGATAAACTGACTCTAACTCCCATGTTTATCACCAAACTTACATTTCTTCATTCAGTTCCTTTAATTATTGGGTATATTCTACATTTCTCTACTAATATCTCTACGATATATCCAAACGTCACTCAAAATAAGCTTAATGTGGTTTTTCGCAGTTTCATGAAAACTAAACACGAGCTGTTTTTTCCCCCCACATTTTTTCCTTATCAAACATCTGCATTTTCTATGAAAGGCCATCAGGTTGTAGCTCTGTTAGCTTGCTCCCTTTAAAACCCCCAAAATGCCCATTAATGTGATCAACGAACACTGACTGCAGTTTGTGTTTCTCTTTAGAAACCATTAACCCAATTCTTTGAGTAAGCAGTCCAGATTAAAACACTGCCTTTTTTAACAAAAATGTTTGTGGTAGTTACAGAGAGTCATTCACAACACCCACTCTGAGCATTGCATCCTTTTTATGTGCATGAAATTACTTGTAGATATTTTTCTAGTTCGACCAAAACGGCTGCAACTCAGTCCGTTCTCAACCTAAGATCATAGTTAGTCCAAAACTCTGCATGCAGGGTGAACTTATGTATCTTATTTAAATTAATTCTAGGTCTTAAACTATTTATAGTGAAATGACTGATGTCAGTCTTTAGTTTAAATAATAGTGTGAATATGAATACAATCATCATTGTCTTGATGGAAGATAAAACTCGATCACAGTCTCAGGTCTCTTGAAGACTCAAACAGGTTTTATTCCTTAATGTTCCAGTATTTGGCACCATCCATCTTTCCATCAATTCTGAGCATCTTCCATGCCCATGCTTAAGAAAAGCAGGCCCAAACCATGATGCTGCCACTACCATGTTTGACAGTGGATGGTGTGTTCAGGGTGATGAGCTGTGTTGCTTTAAAGCCAAACTGATAGTTTTGAATTGTGGACAAACAGTTCTGATTTTGGATTCAGGTGACCAGAGCAACGTCTTCCACATGCTTGGTGTGTCTCCCTGGTGGCTTGTGACAAACTTGAAACAACATTTTCTTAAGGATATATTTGAGAAATAGCTTTCTTCTTGACACTCTTCAATAAAGGCCAGATTTGTGCTGTGTACGACTGATAGCTGTCATATGGACAGACTCTCCCAGGCAACTCTTTTGTTTTTTTACATATTACAGTACACTAACATGTTTCATTGCTCCATATTATTTCAAATTAGCAATTTATCATTGTTTATTAAACTCTGAAAGCTGTGTTATGTTACTTTGTTTATCCTCTTCCGGCTCTCGACAAAGCAAGTCGCATATCTTTTTGCTCCTTCCCTCCCTAAGTTTTCCTCCTCCCTGCTTGCTTTTTGTCTCGTCCGTGACTCTTCAGCGCTCACTCGAACCAATTTGCGATGGAGTTAATAAATTGGGCTGTTTCATCTATAGATAAGATTTTTTCCACGAAGCGGACCGGGCCAGGAGAAGCGGCCTGCCCCTCTGACACGCACGCTGTCGGATACATGATGGACTCGTGGGGACAGTGGCAACCCATGTGTTTGACCGTCTTGTCTGTCGAAGACGTGGAAGATTTGTGGATTATTGGAATATTGGTGGCAGCTGCTCTGTTTTTTGGCGTGAGCGGAGCTGTCTGTTACTGGAAGGTCAGGAAGATTTCGGCAGCTATCGGCACACTGGCCAAACTTCCTGATCAGCAAGAGTCTCTGATCCGGGCTGTAAGCTCCTCAACCCAGCTGTTGTACGAGCTGAACCGCACAATGGGAGCGGCGGTAGACCACCGTGGACCTGCGGTGCGCTTTGGAACTCGTTTACAGCCGCCCGGCCTCAATCAGGGCACAGATGGAGGTTTGTAGCCTCGGAAACTCATTTGATTCGGCGATTTTGGACCTGAACAGCACCTGGACTCTGGAAGGCTGCAGTCAAAAAGAACACTGTGGCCTGGATTGAAGATAAACAAAAGAACTATCTAATCTGGTTTCTGCACACGACCTTGAAAAGAAGGCTGTTTGGAAACTATTCTCCTGGAGTGAAGCTGAGAGACACTGCTGACCCCCTCCCCCTCCCTCCCAAGAGGTCCCTGGGAGAGTGCTCAGAGGCGCCAAGCATAACAACTGCTGAACTGTGTTATCTGAAGTGCTGCTCACAGACTCTTTGATCTCCTTGCATGTCGTCAAATCTGCAACAATGTCTTGTCTGGCTGTGCTTACTGCTGATAGAGTTTTTGGGACTTTATCATAGAGTGTCTTAAGGCAATCTTTGATAGATTCTTTTTTTGAATATCACCAATGATACCTATTGTGTTTTTCCCTTTTCCATATCTGTTTGACCTCCATCCGGAGACGGATGAGAGCGGCCGCGCAGAAGAACAGGAACGTGTTTGGAAATGCTGCAGCTTGCATACTCTTCCCTCTTCCGGACGACTGTGCTACATAATCACGTTGTATTATTACGGTGCAATGTTAATAAATAAATCTCTTATCTTATCTCTCTCTTATATTCTCTCCTAAAATGCGGTTGGATGTGCCTTTTTGTTTATTTTTAACTATTGAACTGTCCCATTCTGCTCAGGATTCTTCTCAGAGTGTGCATACTGATGATGATGTCATCCACAGTGCGAAGCATCATCAGTATCTCTCCATGTTTTAGACCAAGCATGAAGTAAAACTTGATGAAATTCTGTAAATTAGCCATTGTGCAGGCAAAAACAAGCGTATGGGCGAACTTGCATTATGGGTAATGGTGCTGATACCATGTGGATGGACATCTATACTTATCACGTAATAACGTGATACGTATCACGTAATAACGTGATAACATCACGTAATAACGTGATACGTATCACGTAATAACGTGATATCACGTAATAACGTGATATCACGTAATAACGTGATAAGTATCACGTAATAACGTGATACGTATCATGTAATAACGTGATACGTATCACGTAATAACGTGATACGTATCACGTTATTACTGTACGTGATAAGCCCCCAAAAATATTTTCTCCAGGTGTCATCAATATGCTTCCGTACATAAGCACATGCAGTTGTGAATATTTAGATCTGTAAAAACAGAGAGAGGAATCATATTTCTGACATCATAAGTGCTTTTTTCCCTAGTTTAGAACAGACATTGTTTTTATTGGTGAAAGTTGGGACTACTTTCAGAGGAAAAAGCTTTGACACTGTCAAAAAGTTCCACTGACCTCAGAAAGCCTTTGAAAGAGCAGGTAGCAGGTAGCTTACATACAGGGTGTATGGGTGTATCCCAGATGTGATGGGTTAAATACAGAGAGCCAATTTTGTCTTTGTATGGGAACATACAATGATGACAAACCATAGCACTTTATTTATTTATTATTATATCAGTCTTTGAAATCAGATTTTTCTCAGATAATTTTAAGATAGTTTGCTTTGTCTAGAAAAACAATAAACCTGTCAGGATGAGCTGCTGACCTCTGACCTGTCACTTATCATGGCTGTTGGAGGCTCCATGCTGCTCTGAAACTGATCAGTTCTGTGTCTGATTGATTTAGATCCAGCTTCAGAGGTGACGTCATGCTACGTTGACCTGTAAATACCACCTCAGTGTCACCTCTTAAATCTGTAATCCATCACAGTACAAGAAAGGTCATAGACCACGCCCAGACCTGAAACTTTAGTCAAACAATTTTATTTTCAAGCCACAATATGAGATGGAGACAAATTTGTTCTGGTGATCCTGCCTGTGTGTAGCCAGACGCTTCTAAACACAGATTTGTGCCTGTGGGCCAACGAAGGCTTTTGTGGATGTTGGCTCACAATGAGCTTCTTCTCTTGAGAATCTTAAATGTTTTCTTAATGGGCCTCCGCTGATCAGGCAACAGCCCCGCAGCTCATCAATGATTTAGAGGAGGGATGATGACATAGAGCTAATGGTCCATCGGGCTTAATAGTGATACAGCAGATGCACTGTATACATGCACACTGGGATAATGACATCATGCAGAATTTGGGACCTTTTATTTTTGCTCAATCTCTGATATTTTATTGACTGTATTTTTGGTTCCTGGTACAATTTTTTTTGTTTAAACTCTCTGGTGTATAATAAATATCTTAAAATGACCAATTACCTGTACAGTACTATTAAAAACCTGAGGTGCTCTTTCTCTACACAAGTGGAGTTCATAGCTGTTTGTAATTTTCTCTGACCTATGGCCCTGTTTACACGAGAATGACCTCTGGAAATGTTTGTGTTTTCTTTTCTTTCATGTTTATTGGGAGTCATAACCAAAAAAGTGCACATTTACATGAAAACATTGTAGTTCCCCTACCAGGCAGGGTTGCCAGATAAGAAATGTATTATTGTACTGTCACTTTAAAGGTCCACTGACATCATCTTACAAATTTGCATGAAATGATAGAAGATACGTATATATATTGTATCATTCAACTATGTTCATTTTTGCAAACAAAATGATAAATTAATGAAAATTCCTTTCAAACTGAATTTAAAATTAAAAACTGCTTTTCTCTCTGAAAAATCTGACTACAAGCGAATGTAACATTTGTGATGTTGCGAGAAGAAGTCTTTATAACACCCCATATAAATATTCATGGCGAACAAGAAATAAAACAACAAAATTATCAATCTAAGTTAAGATTTGAGCTATTTGTCTTTAGTTTTGGAAGCAGGAAGTTAGATGAGCAGAAACAGCAGGTTCTAATTTAGGTCTGCACCGTATGTATTTGACTCTTACCTGTTCAGGAAGCAGGGAGCTCAGTCCGAGGGGAGGCAGCTTTATTTATTCCATTTTTGACGAAGGTCTTACATCTTTTGGGAAAGTGAAAAGGCTCACTTGTTCACTGATGATATTAGAACACCCAAATGCAACATAACCGGCATTTTTCAAGTTATACAAAAAAAAAGGCGATCTGGCTGAGAATTAATATGCGTTAATGGCAGACGCAGACTGACAGTCCTGCTCCCTACGTCACAAATGTTGCATTTGCTTGTAGTCTGATTTTTCAGAGAGAAAAGCGGTTTTTAATTTTAATCTCACTTTGAAAGGAATTTTCATTAATTTATCATTTTTTTTGCAAAAACTAACATAGTTGAATGATAAAATATATATATTTTCTATCATTTCATGCAAATTTGTAAGATGATGTCAGTGGACCTTTAAAATGATTGTATTTTGACCCAATCTGTCGCATGTGCTGAGTGAAGGTGTTGTTAGATGAGGCGTTTGCTGTGTTTGATGATCATGTGCACAGAAGAGGGGGCTAAAAAATATTTTCATGTTTATCTGGCTCAGCTGCATGTATCGTGCATGCAGTGTGCATGATCACGGTTACATCTAAACTGGTGGATACGAGAATGTTCCTTTGGACTTAGGGTTTTGCTGAGATTTAATGCTTTTACTCCTACGTGCACAAAATGGGTGAGTAGCACAAAACTCTGCTCTCTGCCATTTATTGCAACTACCGTATTTTCCGTTGTACAGGTCGCACCGTTGTATAGGTCGCAGTGTCCAATTATTGCCAAAAAATTGGAAAAATCCATAAATAGGTTGCACCGGTGTATAGGTCGCACTTACGTCACCGCCGACGTAACGCGTCACGCGCCGCGTGACCGCTGAGTCAACCCGGCAATATGGGCCGAGTGTTTAGCTCTGCTGCTAATGTCTGCCAGAAGCTAACAGAAGCTAAACACGAGACGAGTCCATCTCTGAAAACATGAATAAAAAATTGAATCTCATCTCAAATGTTTTCTCCAGGACATAGTTAAGTACATTGGAGCCTTATAATTACTCTGTAAGCAGAAATAAATATACACCGAGTGGTTTCGAAGCTATTTATAACGTAAACAGAAGCTAACACCAGAAGCTAACAGCAGCTAAATGCTACAAAAAGATCTTTTTTTTTTTTTTTATCTCAAACATCTAATAAAGCTACGGTACTCACTTGTAAACGTCCACACTGTGATTCCATTCTGTAAGTTTCAGAAAAATCCGCTGAGTGGTTCTTGACTTATCTTGCTAACAAACAGCAAACAAACAGAGCTAACAGAAGTTACATCCAGACCAGGAGGCCGACAGAGTCAGTCCGAGCAGAGGAGCTTTTTTTCGGACACATGAGCTGGAAACGGTCTTCTTCTTCTTCTTGGGTCAGTGTACTCCTCTGGAAGTGGTACTGCACTGCGCCCCTAGCGGCCAAAAGTGGTACTGCACCATTTTCTTTCAAAGTGAAAAAGGGTCATAAGTGACCCAAAAATTGGTCTAAAATATGGGGAAAAAATCCATAAATAGGTCGCACTGGTGTATAGGTCGCAGGCCTTTAAAAAAAAACATAAAAAGGTGCGACCTATACACCGGATAATACGGTAGTGTTAGTGCAGACAAACTTTTGACTGTAGCCGCCTGGAGTGTGCACGTGCCACTTCACACTTATTGTTTAGAACAGGGGTGTCAAACTCATTTTCACCGAGGGCCACATCGGCATAATGGCTGTCCTTGAAGGGCCAGATGTAACTTATAAATGTAACTAAATGTAATCTAATGTAATGTAAAATAAATGTAACTACCGTACTCCTTAATGTTGAATAACTCATTTATTATAACTTATTCAACTGACAATTACAGTTGCATAGAAAACATCTGTTTGCTTGTTGCTCTAACATAAATCCTTTTAAAATTTGTCAGCTTATGAAAACCCACATAACTCCATTAATGAAGGATGAAATTGTCCAAGTTAATAAAAAAAAAACATAAAACTGAGCTGCAAAGAACATGTATGACACATGTAGCATCTCACCCAAAAAGGCTACACACAGCCTTGCATCCAACTGTGAATGACAACAATTTGTGTGCATACACATACCAAAATAAAGGTTGACTCAGTTCACAACTATATTACCGTACTCAAGTTGTTTGGTTAGTCTTTGATGAGGAGATGCTGCCTGTCCTTGAACACACCAAGTGGATTCTCTCTCTATGATTGATCATGTTCTGAAAATGATAAACACAAAACAAAATGCAAGCACAATCATTAAATTGCACACAGTTGAAATTTTCTTCTTCTTTGTTGAATTACATTTTATTATATTTTAATTAATCTAAAAAAGCTAAGTCTGGTCCTCTGGACATTTAAAAAACAAAACAAAACTTCATCTTTCAGGGATGAAGATGTTCACATCCTTGATAGAGAGGAACAATGGTTTGAGAGACGAGTAAAAGAGGCCATCTTTGTGAAAAGAAACCATCCAAGGAAGGGGAACATATTATTTTAGGTGGCTGAAATAATCACCTGTTTTTTGTTTTGTTTTTTTGAATGTCCAGAGGACCACACTTAGCTTTTTTAGATTTTTCTACCTGGATTATTGAGAATGCATCAGGATATATTTGAATTAAATTTTAAGAAAATGCTAACCTGACAAACAGGAAAGTGGACAAGATTGTCCTGTTTCACTTGCCACATCCATAAGTCCAATTTTCGCAGGAAAGCCGTGATCGCGTCGGACATCTGCGTGATGACTTGTTTGCGTCCCTGCAGCTTCTGATTCAGCTGGGCGAGATGGTCGGTTATGTCGCACAACACAGCAAAGTCACACAGCCACTTTGAAGCTAGCTTTCACTGCAGCCTCGTTTTTGGCTGTGGGTTTCATGAACAAACTCTGCTGCGACTGCAGTTTGCCTTTTAATTCTTGGCAGAATGTGTTGCTTTTCTTGAAGGCTAGCTTTAGCGTACTTAGCTCCGTGTTTGGTTTCAAAACCGACACCGCCTCGTAACACAAAAGACATACCGGTCTTTCTCCTGGAAGCACAAACAAGTATTCGCCTTCCCATCTTTCTTGAAACTTCCGTCTGCATCAACTTTTCTCTTTCTGGACATGTTGGGATCATTATTTATATCTCAATTCCACTCGTTGGCATGAAGGTAGAAACACTGCCTCGGCTACCGTAGTCGAAAGGCATTGTGGGAAAACCGTTGTCGAAAGGCATAGTGGGGCTGCCGTAGTCGAAAGGCATTGTGGGAAATGTAGTTTTTGGTCAAAACTCGCTCGTATTAATTTTTAGACACTCAAAACTTTTTAATTAAGCTCTCGCGGGCCAGGTAAAATGACATGGCGGGCCACATCTGGCCCGCGGGCCAGGAGTTTGACACATGTGGTTTAGAAGTTGGAGAGCAGATCAGGCAGTATGGAACTGTATCATATCTCACATTCGGCTCCTGTTCACAAACACTACAGGTTTGGACAGGAGCGTTTACCGTAGTTTCCTCAGACTTGATGTTTTATAATTCTTCTATTGTCTACATCCTTTCTTCACCTCTGCACTTTTATTCCTTGGCTTTTAACACCTGCTCTTATCTTTTACGGCATTTTAACACACCTGCAGTAAAACTGGTACAGTACCGGTATATGGTTTTTTTTTTTTGCTTTGTATGTTTTTATCGTGTTAATTAACTTGTCTTTTGTGTTATTGTACAGTACTTTGGTTACCCTGTGGTTTTTAAAATGTGCTATAGAAATAAAGTTGATTGATTGATTAATTTCTGGTTTTGTTCTCCGATAACTTTTTTGCTCAGCTGGTAAGTCTGGCATCTCCCTGATGTTTTTTTCTGAAGCTTCATCAACGCATGCCAGTGTTCATTTAAACAGAAGTTGAGCTAAAACACCTACCCCCATCCTCTGTGTGGACTGTTTGGATGTAAGCTTTGTTTGTTGTTGTCGTTGAGTTTGTTGTACTTTGTCTTGTGTCTTATTGTCTAGTAGCTTGAATCATATGATTAGTTAACAGAAAAAAAAAATTATGCAATGATTTAATGTTGTCTGCTAAGTTACAAGCCTGTCAGGGCTTGAGGCCAGAAATAAGATGAGAGATAAATAACGGTCTGTTTTCGGCGCTCAGTCACCTGAAAACTTGCTGCTTGTTCCACAGGTGTATGGGAGGTGAGGGAGCCTCTCAGCTGCTCAGAATGTCACTCTTCAAGCTTGTCCTCATCAGTCAGCAAC
>JBBPBX010001073.1:30431-42515 GCA_038048925.1 Garcialebias charrua | reverse complement strand
TAAGATTAAAGATAAAATCATGTGGAGGCAGAATAGGCCTGCTTAAAAAATAAATAATCATACAATCAAACAAATACATCATCTCGTTTCATCACATGTACCACATGCGGTGCAAATGACAAAGATTCTCTCTGACTCTGACTCAGATGAAATATATTTAAAATGTTATCTTTGGGGCCTAATAAATTACTAACAAGTGACAGATTTTCAGTTGTGTTACAAACCCTACAAAAAATAGGTCAAGGGGCAAGCTCCTGAAGTGTCGAGCACAAATTTGACATTGATCATCTTTTATGTACTTACAGTTTATGAACTGTAAGTAATTAATATGTCTAAGTGGTTGTATGTTCCTACCCTCACCTACAGTCACGAGCGCTGGGTAGTGACCGAAAGAATGAGATTGTGGATACAGATGGCTGAAATGAGTTTTCTCTGCAGGGTAGCTGGACTCTTCCTTGAAGATAGGGTGAGAAGTTCAGTTATCAGGAGAGACTCGAAGTAGAAACGCTGCTCCTCCACATCGAGAGGAGCCAGTTGAGATGGTTCGGGCATCTGGTAAGGATGCGCCCCGGGCACCTCTCTAGGGAGGTGCTTCGGGTATGTCTGACTGGGAGGAGACCCCGGGGAAGACGTTGGACACACTGGAGAGACTGTGTCTCAGTTGGCCTGGGAACGCCATGGAGTACTCCCAGAAGAGCTGGAAAAGGTGGTTGTAGAAAGAGATGTCTGGACCTCCCTGCTCAAGCTGCTACCCCAAGACCTGACTACATCACAAGCGGAAAATAATGGACGGATGGATGGGTGGATGGATGTGTGTTCTATAGAATTAAAAAAAAGGATCAGAAAGAGCTTTAATACTGAGAGACAATCTGTCTTGGACTTGAACCTGTAAAGAGAGACAAAAACATGCTGTTGGAATCTCCTTTGTTCTAACTTCGATCAGTTTGTCCCTGAAACAGCAGCTTGTATCAGTCATTGTTAATGGAAATGTTTTCCTTAACTCGGTGATCTACCTACCGTATTCGCCGTTGTAAAATATGCACCGGTGTTTAATACGCTTTGTCCAATTATTAACAATAAACAAGAATTTTTTTTACATAATACGCTTCGGTGTTTAATACGCGTCAGCACCTCATTTGCCATGATTAAGATGGCGGCGACAGAAGCAAGCGAGTACGAAGAACTTCACAAGGAAACACGGTAAAAACAATTATTTCTTTGCGAGAAAAAACATATTTCTTAGCTGACTTTATAGAAGACGTGCTCCTGAGCTTAACGAAATGTTCAAATCAGCTGGATTAAAAAAAAAAGTTTGCCGAATTTTAGGCAGGCGGTTCGGACCGGACGCTTTGTTTCTTTAAATTTAGCTAAATAAACGCTTAAAAAATATATTTCTTAGCTGACTTTATAGAAGACGTGCTCCTGAGCTTAACGAAATGTTCAAATCAGCTGGATTTAAAAAAAAAGTTCGCCGAATTTTAGGCAGGCGGTTCGGACCGGACGCTTTGTTTCTTTAAATTTAGCTAAATAAACGCTTAAAAAATATATTTCTTAGCTGACTTTATAGAAGACGTGCTCCTGAGCTTAACGAAATGTTCAAATCAGCTGGATTAAAAAAAAAAGTTCGCCGAATTTTAGGCAGGCGGTTCGGACCGGACGCTTTGTTTCTTTAAATTTAGCTAAATAAACGCTTAAAAAATATATTTCTTACCTGACTTTATAGCAGACAGTCCCCTGAGCTCAACCAAATGTGAAATCAGCTGGATTTAAAAATCCGCGGTGTGGTTTATGAGTTACGGTATCTTGCTAACAAAAACAGCTACATCCATAGCAAGGGGCGGGCAGCGACAGAGTCAGTCCGACCAGAGGAGGCTTTTTTCGGACACATGAGCTAGAAACGTCTGGAAGTGGCCCTCTTCCTCTTCGCTCTCTGAGTCCTCTGCTGCTGCCCATAGCGCCCATAGCGGCCGAAACTGGTACTGCACCATTTTTGCCCAAAATGTAAAACGGCGAATCAGAGCGAAAAATTGGTCTAAAAATATGGGGAAAAAATCCATAATTGATACGCTTCGGTGTTTAATACGCAGGGCATTCAAATGAGCAAAAAAACTGCGTATTATAGACCAGTTTTTACGGTACATTTGCACTTCAGACAGAAGTGTTGAAACAGTGTACTAGCGTGGGGTAGGGGTGGAAATGTTTGCACCTCGAGAAGATTCAAAACGGAGACACATCAATGTGATAAAGTGTGTGCATTGCTAAAGGTTCAGATTTAGGATTTTAGAAGCTGAAGTTGAGAAATATTGTCTACAAAGGCTACATTTTTATGGACATTTACAAGTAGGGCTGAACGATTTTGGAAAATAATCTAATTGCAATTTTTTTTCTATAAATTGAAATTTCGATTTAAAACGCGATTATTTTTTTAAGTATTTTTCAACAAACAGAAGCAATAAATCAATCTGTTTCATAATAAACAATGTCAGATTTATTTAAAGCAGAGATTACAATAAAGCAAACAAATCTATGCCTTTTATTTTCACCATTTCTATTTTTTCTTGTTTCATAAACATAATAGTAAACATGTTAAGTGAACTTCCTAACTACTGTCTGAACTTCACATGACAGTTAATAAATAAATATAAAAAATTAGATAAAAAAAATTACTGTTTGAAGTTCAAACAGTTCGGTCAGTGATCCCTGTCGGCTGATACTTTGCTTACTTGAAGTTGAAGCACTGGTTGTTGTCATTCTAGCCATGCAACCATCGTAAATGTCTTTGTGTGTTTTTTTTTAAAGTGTTGATAAAGATTTGTGTCACGTGACCAGTCAAATTGCAGCCTTCGCGATTAGAAAATCTAATTTTATCATATTGCGATATTATTGCAAATGCAATTGTTCAGCCCTATTTACAAGTTAGTTTGTGTCACATCTGCTTTGAATGCTGTCATGGGAGAACAATTTGAAAAAGGAAAATTTCAGCTTCAAACTGGAGAATACAATTTGTCAAAGCACCATTAAAGTAATATAATCACTTTTTTTTTACAGAATTTTGTTAAAATGTATATGCACTTGTGAATGTTTGATACTATTAAAAGTGCAAGTGCTTCAACTTAAGACTTGAGAGAAACAGTGAATGGAGACTTGAAGTGAAAGATGAATAGATTTGAAAGATTAGGCAGAATAACTCCTGGTTATTACTGTGGCATAGCAGCACCCCCAAACCTGAACAACCTGCTTGTAGGGGGTATTTTAAAACCGAGGTGTATCTCACAAAGTACTAGGGTCACGTTATATTAGCGTTTTTGTATTCCAATCTTTTCAGACATTCTTTCAACATTTACAGGTTAGTCTCATTGAGCCTCGAGGACTCGTTTACATGTGCTGTTTTAAAAAATGAGCACAGATGAGGTACAGACAGCAATAGACAATCATTTAAAAGCATAAAAGGAAAACATGCAAATATAATCTTTGAAGTACAGAAGAAGTGATGTATTTCATGTCTCTGGTTCCCTTGAGTTGGGGCTTTATTGCTTCGCTTGGCGCAGGGGGGTGCAAGGTGAGGTTGAAAAGGTACCTAAAGAGGAATTTCTGCACAAAGCCCAGAGTGAGACGTTCTGTCACAACTAATCATTCTCTCCCGCCTCCCTCTACCTTCTCTTATCTTCATCTTCTCTTCTTCTCCTCCGCTCTCTATCTCTTCTCTCTGTCGTCTGTTTTTTTTGTTTTTTGGGGTCAAGAAGCAGGTAACGTGCACGTTTAAATATGGCACTCAAGCTGTGTTTGATAGAGCATGTAGCATGTTGCTCCATGTTAGTAGACTAGCTGCACAGCCTCAGCCCCAGACGTGACCAGCCCAGATTAGGACACATTCAACAAAAATGACCAATTATTAATAACCTTGAATCTAAAAAATGAATAAAAAAAGGGTGTGCAAATTATAAAAACAGAATGCAATGCTTTGCACATTTTTAAAACCCCTATTTTATTTACAGTAGAACATATGTGATTGACATCATGTTTGTCACTGGAAATTTAGAAAAAAAGGCATTAAAAAGTAATCACTGAGGATTTGTTATAACTTCAGCTATTGGTTAGAGACCTATAAACTTCAGGGTTCTGCAAAGAAAACCTGAAAAAGGTATGAAAACATAATTCAACATGTTTTTTGGAGCCAAGATGGTGTAGTGGCAGGGCTTTTGACTTGGAACCCGAAGGACGCGGGTTCGCGTCCCGGCCACTACACACCTTGGGGTGTCTATGAGTGCACATCTAATTCTCCAGCTCCCCGGGCGCTTTCTATGGCTGCTCACTGCACCACCTGGTGGTGGTTGGGTTAAATGCAGAGACGAATTTTGTCTGTGTATGGGAAACATGCGCAGATGACAGGAAAAGACATTATTATTTAACTACAGCGTTGGCAACTTCACTAGTAGAAATGGAACTCCACAGAGGCTATTCTGCTGGGTCTTAAAGAAGCAGCACAGATTAACATTATTAATAAAGCAGTTTTTACATTTTTTAGAAAGTTGATTCAGAAATTCGTGATGCATCCAAAAGTAGGCGTAACCCCCACACCTAGTCTGAATTTCTTTAGTTTTCATTTCTACTTTTGATTCTGCTCTCGGCAGCACGGTGACTCAGGTTGGTAGAACTGTTGCCTGGCAGGTCGGTCTGGTTCCAATTCCAGCCAGGAACCATTCTGGATGGGGTTTGCATGTTTTCTCCATGTTGCATTGCCTTTCTCCAGGTACTCCAGTTTCCTCCCACAGACCAAAAACATGCACGTTAGACTGATTGGTAACTCTAAATTGTCTCTAGGTGAGAGTGAGAGAGAATGGTTGTTTGTCTCATTTGTCTCTATGTGTCCCTGTGATGGACTGGAGACTTGTCCAGGTGTCCCTCGCCTCCAACATAGTGATGACTGGACATGGACACCAGTGACCCCTGCGACCCAAAAAGGAAGAAGCGGGTAAAGATAATGGATGGATGGATGGATGGATGAATAGATGGATTTTGCTCTTTTCTTTAATGTTTTACTTTTAATCCCTCATTGCAAGTGTGATGTGTATGGGTAAGGTAAGAAGAAAAACCTCAAGATAGGCATAATCCTCTTCTATTCGTGTCTGCAGTCAAGAAGATCTTCTGACTCGTGACTTCTTCACAGTAGCTCTATTGGTGAAACACAACTTTGCTGAATCATTACCTTGTGGTTCTTTTAGAAAAGAGGCAGAATCAACTTTGGGCGTAGGATCAGAGGTGCACCCACTCTCCCTCGTCCTGCTGATCATTTTCTGTCGTCTTACGCATAAAGCCGAATGGTTTTTAAAAATCCTAATCCATCCAAAGGCCTAGCAGTTATTGCAGATGAAATCTGATTGAAAGCCAGTGATGATGAAGACATAACTGTTGAAAACTGCTCTACCACTTTGCTTCTGTTCAGAGGAAGCATTGGTCTGACTGATGCTGCAGAGAGAATCACATTTAATGTTTTGAGTTAGATGCTCGAGATTAACTTAGAGTTAAGAGACAGCAGAAGAACAGTACAAATTAGACATCTACATCGCTATATAGTCTTCTTGCTGATTAAAACTTTTCAATCAGCATTAGTACAGTTAAAGCCGCTGTATAGACCAAAAGACTTCTAAGTTAATTAACAAAAGCAAAGTAAAATCGTAATGAAATTGCTGGATTGGCATGTTCCTTAGAATTAAATGGAACTAAAGATAAATGATTACTTTAAGGAGGATAAAAAAGACAAGACTAGACAAAAAGTACTGCACTTGCAGTATTTACTCCCTCTGATGTTCTTCCTTGTTTTATTCTGTTCTTGCACACGTTGAATTTCTTTATTTTATCTCTGCGCCTGCTCTGAGTTTGTCATTTGGTTTGATGTGTCCTTGTCATTTGGTGAAGCAGCTCAGAAGTGCAGCAGTAGAATGAGCAGTAGATCTTTGCAGTACAATCCCTTAAATAGCTTACATGTTACATGTTTCTCATCTCTGCCGCCTCAGTTCGATCTGTGGCTGTGTTTTTGTTAAAGCCAGCTTCAAACCATACATCATAGCAGCAGGGTTAAATACCTTTTTGTAAACTTTTTTCCACTCTTAACAGATGTAGGCCTCACTGGGCTGCGACTGTTGGAGATTAGTTGGTGCTTTTAAACTTGACTCGTCAATTCAAGAAAATAGGCACAGTTTTTGTTTGAAATCTCAGTGAATTCTGAGTGTTTGCAATAAAAACAATTAAGTGAACAGAAAGCCAATTCAGCAGATTTTGCGCAGATAATTTTTGTAAATCCTAGTTTATTTGTTTGCGCACGGTTTGCGACTGGATTCTAGGCCTTGCATATGATTGTGTTGCCCATGTTTAGCCACATTGCAACTGCTTTGGCCCACTTTGTATCCTGGCAGCCAGTTTCATGTTTATGATTTATTTGTCTAGCGTACGTGCAAATTTGGATCAGCGTTTTAATTTCATTTTTTAGTCTAAAAATGCTGCTCCACATTTCCCTTCTTTGGAACATTAATGGTACACTGGCAGATGAGGCAAACGCACTTCAAATATGACATAGTGAAAAAAAAGTCCTCCTCCTATTCTGTATGGAAATGGTAGGTTTTTTGGTTCTTACTTGGTTCAGCTCCCCAACTCATTTTATACCCTTTTTTGAGTATAGATTATGTAAGAATTATGAGGAGGTCGATATTAATACTGACCTCTTTATCTTAATTAATTTACTTATTCAGATTGAATAGTAAATGTTCACGGATTCTGTTCTTTTTCAGTTTACCCAATATTTCTGTGGTCTTTATGATGGATAAATACACAAAGCCATTAAGTGACAAAGACGTTAACTTAGTTTGATATGTCAAAGAGACACTATCATTTATTTAAAATAAATCAACTAAATTAACACCATTACACTTGATTGACATGATTTCACTTTCTTTCAAATTAATACGTCAGCACACTTGAATCATAACACAACAGACATAAATATTGGATGTTAACATATTTAGTCTGTGGGCTCTTCAGCTTAAAATAGTTTCCAGCTTAGATAGAGAGGGAAAGATTTAGGAGGAGAAATGGAGGAAGAAAAGTTAAGAGTCAGGGAGTTATCTTGATGTGTTTAACCAGAAGCATGGCAGCTCTCCGGCTGAACTCGGCTACACGTTGGTACCCTTGGCAAAGCATTTGACGACTTGTTACCTCGTGAAGATGGTCAGTCTCCCTCGGTCCAGTTTGGTCAGTTCGTTTACCGTTCTCAGCGTCTCCAGACGTGCGCCTTGACTCGAACCGAAAGTAACGGCAGCTCCTGGTGTTGTTTTCAAGATAAGACGTTCCTTAAAGGAATGTCAATAAAAGAGAGCTTTTCAGCTGTTGAAGATGGCTTATAACTTGGCATGTTATAAGTCTTTAACTGAATGACATGGTCATTAGCGTGTTGACCAGACGATCATCAGTTCTTTGGGGAACCTCATCAGGGGTTGAGGACCTCAGCAAACTCTAAGGAAAACAGGAAGTCAGAGCTCTTTTAAGGCTAACTTGACCTAGAAAGACGTAGCTCTTTCTCATTCGGTCTGTTAGGCCAGGAGCCACTGAGAGGAGGCATAAGTTAGATTAAAAATGTCAGAAAGGATAAGAAAGTTAGTTTAAGACGCCAGTCTCATGATACAGCAGATTTAGAACTTTCTTAACTCATTACCAACATTGTTGTATGAATAAACAAACGTCATCAGAGCATAACATATGGGACCTATTAATGATAATAGCTTGATTATTAAATAGGACAAAAACAAAAGTCTCTGGGTGTCTAGATTGTCCTGAGCTCAAGCTAAAATGAATGAGATAAAGTGTTCCTTTTATCTTCACATGCAAGTTCGAGAGGAGAGGAGAAATCCTCCATGTACAACATTTTGAATTAAGCAGAGTATTTGATTTATCTGACATTAAAATGTACTGATGCTCTTACAAATAAAATTATTCATTTGATAACATTTGAATTAACAAAATTAAAAGAAGTCTCTGGATGACTTAATTGCACCTTTGACACAGCAGTGAAACACAGTTTAACTCTCACAGAATAACACAGCTTAAAAGCACACATCATGAAAATGACAAAAGTTATTCTTTTGATCACATCAGCCTAAAATCAAAGATAGAAATAGTCTCTTATTGGTGACTATGTTATCAGATTATAGCTAAATGAATGATTTTGTAGTAAATGTCTTGCTTTACTGAGAGGTCAGTAAAGGTCATCACTGGACAGTTCAAAAACCTTAATTTGACCCTGGGTAGGTCCACTACAATTAGAAGAAATAAACTGGAGGCTATTGCTGTATTTTCCACTGTACAAAGTACATGCCGCACCGTTGTATAAATAGAATCTGCCCAAATATGTCTAATAAAGTGGAAAAATCCATAAATATGTCACTTTGAAATATACAGTACATTGCATCTATTATGCATCACCTGTGATGAGTCGCGTTTGTTACGTGTCACCGCTGACAACCCGGAAATATGGGGCGTGTTATGCCAAAAATAGATTGGCTGCCAAATGGCAGCCGCTGAGGTGTGCACGGGAGGACTTTAACAATAATTTAACTAGATTAACACTTAATAACAATTATTTTTTTGCTAAAAATTATAGTAAAGGTGTGTCTCAGTCTAACTTTTGCTTAATAAATGCACTTTGACCGTCAAATCAGCTTCAATTCAAAAGCTGATACGTGGAAGTAAGTGCGCGCACGGGACGAGTCGCTGTGCAAATTTAACGAGATAACCACCTAAAAATAATTGTGTTTGCTCGAAATTATAGCAAAGGTGTGTTTCAGTTGAACTATTCCTTAAAAAATGCACTTTAATGGTCAAATCAGCTGAATTTCAAAAATAGTTTTGCTGCTGAGGTGCTGCGAAGCAGGCACGTGCAGCGGGACTAGCCGCTGCATTTCTTTAAAATTTTACAAGATAACAAAAACAATTGTTTGTTTGCTCAAAATTATAGCAAAGATGTGTCTCAGTCTAACATTTGCTTAATAAAAGCCCACAATCAAATCAGCTGCATTTCAAAAGTATTTGCTACCTCTGTTCTCCGGGAGCGCACAGAGGGAGCAAAAAAAGGAAGGAGGAATGCTGCTCGTTTCTTCGAAATTTAACAAGAAAAACACCTATAACAATTATTTGTTTGCTCGAAATGATAGCGAAGGTGTGTCTCAGTTGAAATTTTAGATATCTGGTGAAGGTTCTCAGTCATCCTGGACATGGTAAATTTGAAAAAGTTCAAGACAAAAATAATAAAGTATAATAAATAAAGTCCAGTTGTTTGTCTTGAACTTTATTGAATTTGTCATTATAGCCATGTTTACCTATTACATGATGCAGCAGCATGCCTTACTACTCTTCTGCCATCTAGTGGCAGAAAATTGTACTGTTCAAAATTTTTTCAGTCAGAATGAATGAAAATGATCATATCTCAGCCAAAAGTTGGTTTATAAATATGGGAAAAGATCCATAGTGGCAGGGGAACCGACTTGGGACCCGAAGGACCCAGGTTCGAACCCCAGTCACGGCATAACTTGTGGTGTGTTTGAGCAGCACACCTCATCCCAATTGCTCCCCAGCGCGCTTTCTATAGCTGCCCACTGCCCCACCTGGTGGTGATTGGGTTAAATGCAGAGTCAAATTTCGTCTTGTATGGGAACATACACAGATGAAAAAAATGTGACATTATTATTTATTATTATTATTATAAATATGTCGATTCGGCCTATAAGTCGCAGGGCATGTACATTATGCAAAAATCCTTGACCTATACAGCGTAAAATACAGTACTAGGCAATGCTTTGGCTTGCTAGTTTTTGTCGTGGTTGTATGCACATGTGTGGTGACCCATGTGTCTGAAAAAGTCAGGTCAGGTATGTCGATCAAGTGACAAATTTCATAGTGAGGATGGATGATAGGTTGATGTCTATTTTTTATGTCACGCGATTGACCCATACTACCTTTGTGATCGACCGGTAGATTGCAGTCGACATATTCAGCACCCCTGCTCTAAATGATCCTTCCATCCCTTCCTTATACTATTATTGTTTACCATATATCTTAGATCCTTGTATACTGTTTCTTCTTTTTTTATATATACTTTATTTTATGTTTATTCTATTTTTGGGTGTAACTGGGACATGAATACACAATTTTGTTCCACCTCATGTACCACATGTGATGTGAATGACAAAGTCACCTTGAACCTTGACACTAAAATTGTAATGATTTGCTTTGATATATTGAGATAAAAAAAAACTGTGCTACTAATAAATTGATTTAGTTAATCTGATTTTTTTTTTAAATATAGTCTGTCAGCAGTGTTTGGGAGAACCGTGCACAGAAAGTGGATTAAAAAAAGGAGGCCAAAGCCAGATCTGTAACTATTTTTCAGTGAGACTCCCATGATGGGGGCAATCTCTCGCTACCCCTTGGGGAACAAACTATTCCTGCACCCACAGAGAGGCAGACGTTTCCATTTCTTTGTTCATTTTCGTGTACTGGATTCTTATGAAATTTCTCAAAGCTAAGACAATAGGAAACAAACATCTTAACCACTGTCTGTCACTCTTGTCGATCAATTGATTGATCTGTTTGTTAACTGAAGAATAATCATGCACATAGCAGTTTGTGCTTTTATCTCTTGCTAAATGGCTAAATGTTTTGCTTTTTGAATGAAATGCATATCTCTTTCTGATGCATTTTGAGGTCGGATGTGGTCAGTGATGTCAGAAAACAAAGACATGGAGATAGATTTATAGCAAACCTTTTTTTTTTAACCTATTGCTACAACATAAAAACATTAACAAAACATGCAACATGCAGGGATTTATAAATGACAGTTGTACTGTATATAGCAGGACTGTTCTTCAGTTTAGCCAAGCAGTTTCATAGACATTGCTTTACGATCAACCGTGGCTTCATGCATTTGGTGTCAGCAGTCCTTCCAGCAACCAGTCCTGAACTGCAGCTGGAGAAGGCTGAAATATTAGTGAACATTTAAAAGTTTGGCTTGATTGAATACATTTTATCTGTATAAACCCAGTGCCGCTACCGTGTATAAATAAATATAAATATATCTTGTACGTACTTTGAATTGCTCCTCTGCAATGGGGTTTTAGGGAAAATCTGTAAGCTCAGCTGTGTTGCAGTGCTTTCCGTGTGTGTGTGTGTGTGTGTGTGTGTGTGTGTGTGTGTGTGTGTGTACTGTCAGTGAGTCCTGCAGGTGCTGGCATGTCCAGGCTTCTGCCTAATCCTCATGGGAGCGTAAATAAGCTGCCTAGCTGCGCCTCCTTACATAACCACACTGCCTGGGAGAGGAGATGATGGCATGAATACAGAGACGAGCGGATGCAGAAAGGACCACTGATGAGAAAATACAAGTGCTACAATTAACTGTCGCAGGAAGTGTGAATGTAGGGGCACACTTTCCTGATTCTTTTTTGCCCCACATTCATTCCGTAGCCAATGATTTTGATTGAAAAAAGTACTTGTCTTTCTCCTCCACACACACATTCTCACTCCTTCTGTCTGTTCCTGAACCATCAGTTCCTCTTCTTACAGGTTTCTACCTTAATTGCATCTGTAAATATTAGGTGCTTGGGAATGTTAAACGTTAATTTAAATTTGTGGCGATGCTCGAGAGCATAGATCAAACACCCCACCAAACACACACACACACACACACACACATTGGGTGATTAATTACCGGTAGCTAACTGTTTTTTTCTTTTGCAAACTATTATTTTTACACTAGCCATTAAACATCTGCAAATCTCTTATGGAAATGATTATTGTGTTTCCTATAATTGTTAGTGAAAACTGTGCTGTAGAAAAAAAATGTATCTGTGGGGAAAAAAAATTGTAGACTAAGCTGTACAAAGTGCCTTATATTGTACGGTAATTTTTCCTCACACATTTACACAAAAATACTTATTCAGCTCTTCCAAAAATATGAATTATCTTTTTGTTAAGCATTATCCTAATTTATGCATGTTGGACTAGTATGACAAAATGCTTTGTAAAATTTCCTCACAGAAAGTT
>JBBPBX010001073.1:0-30386 GCA_038048925.1 Garcialebias charrua | reverse complement strand
TAAATATATATATATATATATATATATATATATATATATATATATATATATATATATATATGTATTGGTGTGTGTGTGTGTGTGTGTTGGGTGCAATGCGCAAAGTGTGCTGAGGCGCACGGTTTGCGTGCGCGCGCACACACAGACAAGTTCTCTTCAAAACTATCCATGTGTCTGTCAAAGCAAAAACAAAAAACGCCCACAAACTTTGAACCAATCACACGCTGCGAGCCGCATCGTCGGCTTCTCGGAGTTCTGACTGGGGGCTATGTACACGACGCGCTGTCACCGGGGGATCACAGCGGGAGTGCGGCCAAAAGTTGTGCAATGTTTGCTCACTCAATGGGGGGTAAAAGACATCCGACAGGCCGTCTTGCCGAGTATAACAAGGCCTTTAATGCTCCTTAACCTCCTTCCTGAGGGGAGTGGAACAAAAAGTGTGTGTGCTGGGTGAGTGGGGTCCTTCATGATGCAGGTGGCTCTCTTCCTGCATCTGGAGGTGTAAATGTCTGTGATGGTGGGGAGACTGACTCCAACATCTTCTGTGCAGCCTTCACCACTCTCTGCAGAGCTTTTCTTTCTGCAGCTGTGCAGCCTCCATGCCACACATTGATGCTGGAGCACAGGATGCTCTCCACTGCACACCTGTAGAAGGAGGTGAGGACTGAGCTTCCCAGACCAGCTCACCTCAGCCGCCTGATTAATTTATAATGAATATAAAAATGTATCCGAGTGATGCCATTCCTCCTCGTATCCAGTTTTTGTTTCTTTCCCATAAATTATGTTCATCTTCTTCTTCTTCTTTCAGCTTTTCCCTTTTCAGGGGTCGCCACAGCGAGTCATCCTCCTCCACCTCACTCTGTCCTCTGCATCCTCTGTCCTCACTCCAACTACCTTCATGTCCTCTCTAACTGCATCCATATATCTCCTCTTTGGCCTTCCTCTTTGTCTTTTTCCTGGCAGCTGCATTTCTAACATCCTTCTACCAATATACCCACTGTCCCTCCTCTGGACATGTCCAAACCATCTCAGTCTGGCCTCCCTAACTTTATCTCCCAGTTGTTCAACATGTGCTGTACCTCTGATGATCTCATTCCTGATCTTATCCATCCTTGTCACTCCTAAGGAGAACCTCAGCATCTTCATTTCTGCCACTTCCAGTTCTTTCTCCTGTCTTTTTGTCAATGACACTGTCTCCAGACCATACAACATAGCTGGTCTCACCACTGTCTTGTAAACTTTTCCTTTGACCTTTGCTGACACCTTTTTGTCACAAATCACTCCTGAAACTTTTCTCCATCCGCTCCATCCTGCCTGGACTCTCTTTTTCACCTCTTTACCACATTCCCCATTTTCCTGGACAGTGGACCCCAAGTACTTGAAGTCCTGCACCTTTGTGACCTCTGCTCCTTGTAGCCTCACTGTTCCACCTCCTCCCTCTCATTCACACACATGTACTCTGTCTTACTACGGCTGACTTTCATTCCTCTTCTTTCAAGTGAATACCTCCACCTCTCCAAGTTCTCTTCCACCTGTTCCCTGTTCTCACCACAGATCACAATGTCATCTGCAAACATCATAGTCCATGGGGATTCCTGCCTGACCTCATCTGTTAGTCGGTCCATCACCAGAGCAAACAAGAAGGGGCTCAGAGCTGATCCTTGATGCAATCCCACCTCCACCTTGAAGCTATCTGTCACTCCTACAGCACATCTCACTGCTGTCCTGCTGTCCTCATACATGCTGTAGGAGCCATATAAAGGACCAGAAGTTTAAAAGAAATGTTTATTTTGTTGCCTGAATTGATTCTGTGAGTTACATTTGTGGTTCTATTGTTTGAAGAAAATAAGCATTTGGAATTGTATGCTGTTGAAGCTTATGACGTGGTGCCTTGTGATTGGCTGTTTAAATGGGTTTAAAGAGGACGTAAGCATTTGTTCTTTTAGTAGAAGTCTGGCACCCAAAGAGTAACACAGTTTTTGACCGTCACTTTCTATTTGTTTTGAATCTGTATTGCCTTTTTTGTGTATCACTTTTTATTAAGTTCAGTAAAGACACAAATATAATCGCTGGATTCAAGACCTCCTTTTTGAAGAAATGTGTCGCGTACGAAAGAGCTTTAAGGTGCTAGACTAGTGAGAGCTTTCTGCACTTACACATGCCCTTTACCAGTACACCCGAAGGACAAAACACTCCTACACACAAACAGAGTGGTGTAGTGTATGCGGTCCAATGCAGCGAGGACTGTCTGGACCTCTACATTGGAGAAACTAAGCAGCTCATTCACAGAAGAATGTCCCAACACAGGAGAGCCACCTCCTCTGGACAAAACTCAGCTGTTCACCTCCACCTCACAGACAAGGGACACTCATTTGAGGACCAGAATGTGCACATTTTGGACCGAGAGCACAGGCAGTTTGAGAGGGGTGTGAAGGAAGCTGTTTATGCTAAAAGAGAAAGACCTTCTCTTAATAGAGGAGGAGGCCTCAGATTCCAACTTTCAAAAACATATAATGTAACTTTGGGGTTGATTCCCAGACGTTTCACACCTAATGAGAACAGAGGAGCCTTTTCTGTGATTTAGACTAACAGGGACCTTGGGAAACCCCTACTGTTAAAGCTGCAGTCTGTAGTTTTTCTAAAAATATATTTTAAACATATTTCTTCACTCTGTCACTATCTCCTGATAGACTGATATTAGACAATTAATCTCTGGAAAAAAAAGCATTTCTAAAAACCCACAGTGACCCGCCGTTAACCAGCCAATAAAAACAAGAGTTTTTAACCAGCCAATAAAAACAGAGCTTCTCACTTCTCATGCCCCTAACCCACGCCCCCGCCTGTCCCAGCGCCAGCGGCCGCGCACGTTCTTGTTCAAAGGATTGCAAAGCGATGCAGAACTGTTTTGTATGTGACACAAATGTATTAAATTCCACTTCTTCATCCCTGATCTGGACTTTTCTTTTGTTTTTTTGCCAAAAGTCAAGTGATCGCTTCCTCCTCCGCTGACTCCATGACTGAAATGAGGAAATTAATGAATTTGTCACGAGCGAATTAAACTCGGGTTCAACGTGGCTGCGCGAGGCTCTGCAGATTTCCTGGTGTTCTGGTGTGCTGGACCAGCGCTCCATGTTTTTATTTTTTAGAACGTTTTATTAACATATAAACACAGAAATTCGTAGCAGCTGCGACAGGACATGCAGTGGAGGCGGAGCTATGGGGGCTGAGCTGAACTTCAGCCGAGAACAAGGGGGAGCAGAGCCATATATGGCTCTGAGGGGGAGGGACCAGAAACGTGTCTCTGTTCAAAATTGTTCTAAGTTCCAGCGTGTTCAAAAAACTACAGACTGCAGCTTTAAGGTGTGAGGTGTAATTTTTCAATCTACATAGGTATGTGTGTATGTCTTCTCTCAGCCTTTAAAGCATTGGTGTGATTTGTCAATTTACATACAGTAGGTATGTGTGTGTGTGTGTCTCCCCTCAGTCTTTAAAGCATTACTTCCAACTCTTCTCTTTGAATTGAGAAAACTCCTCGGATGAGAAGCGAAACGTCTTCTGTTGCAAATAAAGTCCAGTTGTTTCTTTATTGAACGCCTTTTTTGATTTTATCATGTCCTGGATGACTGAGAATCTTCACCAGCACACGTCCTGTACCAGTCTAACATACTTTTCTGCCACTCCAGATTTCCTCATGTACAGGTAGTCCCCGAATTACGAGCGCTCTGATCTACGAGGTTCCAGACTTACGAGCTGGCGAATTTTTGGAAAAAACGCAAAAAATACTGAGTTTTCATGTGTTTTTTCACCACAGTTAGTTAGATAAACATATGGACACACGTTTCCGATCATTTTTATGCACTCATAAGCAGTTTTTTGATGAAAATAGAGTGTTTGTAGTCGCGCTAGCGAAACCGTTCCAATTTACGAGCGAAATTTCGGACTTACGAGAGACATGGCAACCGTTCCAAATTACGAGATTTCCGGTTTACGAGCGCCTCGTTGTAACGGATCTCGCTCGTAAATCGGGGACTACCTGTAATACCACACCTCCTCCCTTGGCACCCTGTCATATGCTTTTTCTAAAGAAACTAAGACACAATGGAGTTCTTTCTGACCCTCTCTGTACTTCTCCATCAGCATTCTCAAAGCAAAGATGGCATCTGTGGTGCTCTTTCCTGGCATGAAACCATATTCAGAGTCAGAGTCAGAGTCAGAGAGTCAGAGTCAGAGTCAGAGAGAATTTATTGTCATTTGCACCGCATGTAGTACATGTGTTGAAAACGAGATTATGTACACAGGGTCCCAGTTACATCCAACAACAAATGCAAGAGAAAAACAATAATAACATCTAGGATTAACTAAGAGAGACATCAGCTAGTAATACACTAAGCCCTAATGTAGTAGAAAAACATCATTATAAACAGCAGCACGAACATGAGCAGATGGTCACAGATGAACGCAGCAACAAGAAACAGATCAGTATCAACATGATGTGACATTTTGCAGTGTTTATTCTTATTATTTATTTATTCATGAGTCTGACAGCCTCAGGGTAGAAGCTGTTCCTCAGTCTAGTGGTTCTACATTTGATGCTCCTCAACCTCCGTCCCGAGGGGAGTGGTGCAAAGAGTGAGTGTGCTGGGTGAGTGAGGTCTTTCATGATGCAGGTGGCTCTTTTTCTGCATCTGGAGGTGTAGATGTCTGTGATGGTGGGGAGACTGACTCCCACAGACTTCTGTGCAGCCTTCACCACTCTTTTTAGAGCTAAAGATAGAGATATTCCTGCTCATAGATAGTCACCTCTTGTCTAAGTCTTGCTTCCACAACTCTCTCCCTGTTCTTCATCGTGTGGCTCATCAACTTAATTCCTCTGTAGTTGTTACAACTCTGTACATCACCCTTGTTCTTAAAAAATGGGCACTAGCACACTTCTTCTCCATTCATCAGGCATTTTCTCACCTTCAAATATGCCATTGAATATTTGAGTCAAAAACCTCACTGCCATCTCTCCAAGACATTTCCAAACCTCCACTGGTATGTCATCAGGTCCTACTGCCTTCCCCTTCTTCATTCTTTTCAGAGCTTTCTGGACTTCACCCTCACTAATCTTTCCCACTTCCTGGTCCACAGTTTCTATGACCTCCACTCTTCTTTCTCTTTCATTCTCTTCATTCATTAGCTCCTCAAAGTACTCCTTCCATCTTCCTGTCACACTCTCCTCACTTGTTAGAACATTACCATTCCTATCTTTAATAAGCCTAACCTGCTTGCACATCCTTTCCAGCCTGATCCCTCTGTCTTGCCAAGTCCTTCTCGCCCTCTTTAGTGTCCAGTCTCCCATATAACTCATTGTACGCCCTCTGCTTTGCCTTAGCTACTTCCCTCTTTGCTCTATGTCCCATCTCCTTATATTCCTGTCTCCTCTCTTCAGTTCTCTCACTGTCGTATTTCTTCTTGGCTAACCTCTTTCTTTGAACGGTATCCTGCACTTCACTATTCCACCACCAGGTTTCCTTATCATCCATTCTCTGTCCATAAATTATTTTCATCAGTCAGAAAAAAAGCCCAAATCTCAGTTGAGTGAAAGCTGATTAAAGCTTCACTGTCAGCTGCTCAAACAATTTGTGTGTTCTGAGTGAGTGAGACCTAGCAGTCCAAGGCACTTTAACAGCTGTCAATGAAATGCTGTTTAACAATCAATTGAAGCATCAAAGCTGGTTGCTCTGACTTTTCCATAGAGTTGGACTGGTGAGATCTGTTGTCTTTCCAGACACTCTGTTATTAGTTGACTGCTGACAATTGCAGCATAGATATTTGTGTTCCTCTCCGGATGTTTCTTGTAACACTCTGACCTTTCATCCAGCACCAGAATGTTTTCTGCTAGTTCAGCAAATACCTTTTTTTAAAATCACTTCAGCCTTGTGTTTACATAAAAAATATGTTTTATGAGCGCCTAATGTTATTTCAAAAGATAAAATCCTTTAATTCCACTGCATTCTCATATGGACAGCCTAAATTCAATCTTTGAAAAACTCTGATGTCATTGACGCACCTCTAATCTTACTTTTGACCCCCATAATGACTGATTGCATTTTTATGTTTGCGTCGTAAGTGCCAGTTTCTTAACTGCAGCAAAGCGTTTGTATGTTATGTTATTTCAATAAACAGATAAGGCCAATGAACAATTAAATTGCTTTAAAACAGCAACAACAAAAAAAAGCCTTTGGCCTCATGATGGAGAGTGTGCAGCTTCCATACTGAAAACATGAGTACAGTACAGACAAAATTGGAAAAGGGCATGTGCACAAAAGTATTCAGATTTATGAAACTGTATGCACGATATATTATGCTCACCTTTCTTTTATGCATCCCAATTTATGTGGAATAGAGCTCAGCTGCATGTGCCACATGGACCGCCTTGTCCTCTTCCATAAATAAATATGCAAATTAATATAAATGCACGGCGGGCTTCCAGCCTGTACTCAAATAACCATGGCAAAGACGTTGAGTAAGGCAAAGAAAAATGAATTTTACTGAATGTGAAATATATGTACTAATGTATGAGATGGAGGCAAGTGGTAAGATTTTATTTGTTAGATATTCCTCTGGCGGGGGGATAAAAGAAAGGGGCAAAAAAGAGATTTCTTTCCTTAGATTTGAGCGGCGTTTACATTGATAAGTGCAAGTCCACGCGGCTCTTATCGGTTCTTCTCAGATGTAGGTTGATTTGCCACTGTGACTTGTTTCTCCGCTCAGTGGGCGGTGTCATAACTGGTCATTGTGTTCGGGCCACTCTGACTGTTGTGGTCCTTAATCGCCCTATAATCTGACTTCAATTTCTTTAGCCTATAGGTCCAGGTGTAGCCATGCTGCACCATCATCTCCGATATCTTTCTATCATTGCATTAATTTCTTATGGCGCCATACCTTAACACAATCATAGAGAAAATGGAGGTTCAGATGTAGTTTGCCAGCTGTGGGCATGCCCGTAACTGGTGCTGGTGCAGTGTGGTGTGGAACCAATGAGAGTTGAGACAGTGGCAAAGCACCATTGGTATATTCTTGTTCTTCTTGCAGCATGACAGTGCCACAGGTGTGGTGTGACGTGTTTATGAGGCGTTTGTTTTAGAAAGACAGCATGCTATTTGTAGTTGTATGTGTAAAGGAAATCTATAGGCCGTTTGGGTAATTAAACACAAACGAGGTCAGTTTACTGACTTACCTATAGATTAGATGATAGATTTGAGCAGGTTTTAGACTGTCTCAAACTTACCATCAGTTAAACGGGGTCTCAACTTTTTCAGATTAAATCAACAAATCTAACGATGTGATTAGCCAGTAATGTAATTTCACGCTTAGACTTCAATTTATGTTGGTCTACCAAAAAATAGACCTTTTATTGAAACTATCACAAAAATTACATTAAACATTTGTATCGATATTAGCTCTGATTTAATAACTACGTTGACAAGAATTCAAATTAAAACAAACAGACAGTTGGACCTTTCTGTTGGCACATTACTTAAAGTTTACCATGATGAAAATAAACATAAGGAGGAGTTTAAGGAGGAAAGATAAAAGATTGAAATGAAATGGTTGAATCTTATCTTGAGATGTTTAACCAGTGATGGCACCCTCTGCTCGGTTTCGGCTGGACGTCCGTACCGTGATGAAACACTTTTACCTTCGTGAAGATGATCCTGTCTCGACTCCGGTAAATTAGTCAAGCCAGACGTGCATGCTGCTGCGTTTTACAGGCGACCACTTTCATCTTGCCACGGTCTCGAGACCGTCTGCGTCGGCCTCCCAGAGTGATGCCTGGTTCTGGTTTTGTTCAAGATAACTTCAGAAAGAGTGTCACCGCTTGGAGCTGTGACACTCGAAGGGGTTCACAGCTGACGTGCTGTTTGAACCTTTGCTGAAGACGTGGGTCTAGTTGGCACAATGACCGGGCGTCTCCAGCTTTCCCCAAAGGAGAGAAACCAGTTGGCAGTTAGTTCTCTTCCAAAAACTCTAACCCAAAATGCAGGAAGTGCCCCTTAAGAAGGGGGTGTGACTTAGTCACATACTTCCTGCTGATTGGTTGTTGCACCCCTAGAGAGGGTGTGACTTTGCAAATGAGTGAGTTTGAGTGACAGATGATAGGGTAGACAAAACATAGAAAACATACGTGAGAAGATGCAGGTGCATGTGCACAAGTCAGTACTTTGTTTTGAGAACTGATTCATTGTTTTTAGAAAGGACGGGAGACCGAAAGCAAGCTATGTCTAGCACTTTTCCTTCGAAACAAAAACAGTTCAAACAAATACGAAGGATTGTCCATTCAACCTTAGACACTTATTCTGCATAGAGCAGACAGTTCAAAGCACGATCATTCTGAGATGTTCTCTTAACTTTGTCATATTTAAAATATACCATCTTAGTAAAATCATCATTGAAATGACAAAAATACTGTTTGATCAATTCTGAATTAACACACATTAAAGAGAAAGTTCAATCTGATTAATTAGTGTCCATTAATTCATAATAATTGTAAAAAATATAAGTGTCCATTTGTCTCCTTGAGGGCCTCAAGAAGGTGTAACACTGAGAGTTCCAAAGAGATGCAGAGAGGTGTACATGAAGGTCAAGCCTAAAATATCAGAGGCTAGGTGTATCACTACATATGTTATTTGTACAAGTGGTTGGATTCTCCAAACTGATATGGTCTTTTATGCTAATTTTTTTACTCATCCAACCAACTCTACTTTTAAACCCACTGCACTATCTTTTTAGATACATTGGCCCTCATGCACGAACCGTTCGTACGCACAGATTTGTTCTTAAACTGTGCGTACGAGTGATTTAGGATCATTTGTGGCATTCAACAATGTTTTCGTATCCTACGATTTTTTTCAGATACGAACAAAATTTACGAGTGGTCCGGACCTGTCGTATATTTTAGGAGCGTCAGTCTGCTGTCATCCAGACGGAATTTCTCCACTAATAACTTCATATTTCGTTATTTAGAAAATATTTAGAGTTTAAAAAAGTCACGCACCACAATTGTTCTTGACAATAGGTTCTGTTTGAAGTCGAATTATAATTTTAAATGTAATAATGACTAACGGATTAAAGTATTTAAATTAAAATCAATTTGTTATCAATGCCGTTTTCTAACACTACAATATCAATATGAAGATCTCAAACTGAAACCAACTTAAATTATGAATTAATTTAAGTTTAATTTGTCTCGGTAACGCAGACTTCGGTAACGCAGACTTTACATTGACCTCCTCCTGTTGCAGTCATAGCTGTCAGATAGCTCAATCAGTAAAGCGTTGCGTCGCAGTGCCGAACCTTATGGGTTCGAGTCCCACATGGGACAACGTTTTTTTTTCTCCTTTTAATTCATTCCAGATTTAAAAAACACAAGAAAACTATTTACAATACAACAAGAAATGAAGCATAAAGTCTTTTTAATCTGGAATGAATAAATAATCTAAAGAAAGAAGGAAAAAAAATAGTCATACCTCGTGGGACTCGAACCCACGAGGTCTCGATAAGCAGTGCAATGCTTTACCCAGTTGGCCACCAGGTCGCGTGTATATTTTAAGGTCCACATTTCTTATAAACAAACATTCTTTGGCTTTAGTTGGTCATTTACTCCCATGAGTGACGCTGCTAATAAGGACAGATTTTCTTTTCTTGACCTCAGAGAGCAGAACTTCAATCTCCGCACCGGTAGAGTTCTTCTTTTTACTTTTCGCTGTCATTTTATGAACGAACACGTTTTGCCTCTGAGGCAGGAAACGTAGCCTTATATGGTGTTTTGAGGGGTGGGAATTATGTAAATGACCTCTCCGCGAGCACGCGCAGGTGAATAGAACAGGTGGGATTCATTAAATTTACGCAGCTCGTTTACACACTTTTCCTGTGGATAGGAGAGTTTGTTGAATCTGACGTGGCATGTTCGTACGAACGCTTCGTACGAACAAAAGTAGGAGAAATTTAGGATAAAAATACGAACATGTTCGTGCATGAGGGCCAATGTTTTGTTTTATTTGAAAATGGAAAAATAATATATAGTGTAGTTTATTATGGCACATGATTGCACCATATTGCTAAGCATTCATAGCACCACCTCCTTGGACTACCTCCAACACCACCACTACACCTTAATGGTCTTAGAGCTCAGATTAAAATATGGTGCTGTCCTATTGCCAAGCAGTATCCCATGCAGGCACTGCAGTACATTTCAGCTCTGTTGTTGAAATGTACAGAGAATGGTAGATGTTCTTCTGCCTCTTTTTGTGCTCCTCCCTCTCACTCTTGCCTCTCTCTCTCTCCTAAGGGTCCCTGGGAGGTGTAAACATGGTAATGACGTTCACTTAGCGTAGATTCTCTTTAATGAATCCTCCAGGCTACAGTTTCACTTTGCTTTCTAATAGCATTAAGTCTGTTTTTAGTCCCTGACCATTTGGGTCTTATCAGTTTATTTTGTGCTCTGATACCATTTTATCTTTGTCGTAATAAACTGATTTTCCTTTTTTAAAGATAAGGCTAGTCTGTTAGTTTGTATTTTTGCTGATAATGAAAGAAGCAAATCCTTATTTGACATGTTTGAAGTAGCCTGACTGATATGAAGCAGATTAGTGAATAAACTTCCTCTGCATATGCGTTTGACAGCTTAGAGCCGTGTGTGTGTTATACCAAAAAGCTGTGTTGTAAAGCTGATGACATTTACAGAAAGAGAGACGGCGGCTGATGAACTCACGCAGGAGGAGTCCAGCCTGCAAATCACTTTATACTGCAGCAACACACACAATGATGCTGATGGATGGTCTACAAACCAGGACACCCTATCTTTTTAATTCAGCTGTAAATTTCCTGCAGTTACCTTGACACCAAATGCTTTTACAGAGAAAGCTTTTTTTTTTTTCCTGAGGTGTTTCCTCAGGTTCTGTTATTGTATCGTGACACTTCCTACATGCAGGAGCTGCAGTGCAGAGTGTAAAGGTCTTGAGTTGTGTGTGTGTGTTCATTACCTGCTTATTGGAGGGCATACTCATTAATTTTTTTACACTAGAGAACATTTACACGCACATCTCTGACGTCCTTTCACACATGCACTTCAACCACACTAAAACTAATTTACATTGTCAGGCTGTGAATGCGTCAGAGAAACAGTTTGTTTTTCTCCTTTAGCAAAGAATAGACAAATGACTAGAGATATTTCAGTGGTGGAAGCTATGAGAATTGTCAAAATAAAATCAACAACTAAAAAGTGGCCTCATCACATTCAAATAAAAGCAGAGCAGCGTACATCAGTTTTTTTAATTACATTAAATATAGAAATGTGCTAAAGGGTGTAGAAGGGTGGTATTCAAATGTGGACCTCAGATTCAGCTTCTTTTAGTTTTCTTGTTTCAGCCAGTGGCAGTCAGTCCACAGGGGCAGGTGGGGTGGAGCCCCACCTAAAAAAATCAATTGCACCACAAAGTAGTTCCTCCTAATAAATAATGTAAATTACTTATTTACTGAGCTTGCTGTGTATTGTTTTGTTCTCTGAAATTTTCAACAGTTTTGACAATTTTAAGTGAATTTTTAAATGATTTTTAGTGAACTATCCTCAGTTCTTTACTTACAGTATTTACCATTATGGGGCAGTACCGTTCAACGACCCATGTTCATCACGCTGATCCAAACGTGTAGCCAAACAGGCAGGTTCAATAGAGTTTCATTTGGGGCTTTTGATTTTCTGCTCTGTGGAAACATTCAACTGGTTTTAGCGTATTGATACGACCTCTATCTACTTTGTAGACCTGACGTGAGCTCAAACCCAAGACTAGCTGTAGTGAAACCTGCTGAGACCAACAGTGTAGATCATCTGTTTTTAAATCCATTTGGACCAGAACAGAAAATAGAAACAGAAGAAAGTCAAAGAACAGGAAATTTCAGCCAACATGGTAAGACCTTATTTAAACAATACTGTGGTTTGTGTGTGTGTGTGTGTGTGTGTGTGTGCGTTGGTGCAAGCGTATTGGCCCGCCTATGCGCCAGACTACGTACCGACATTATCGGGACATTTGGTATTAGCCAGCCTTTGCCAATGTCTGGATAAAACACAGATTGTATCCAAATATATTAATATGTAAACATTGTTTTTTCTCATCAATATCAGCGTAACTTGTGGCTAATAGGCTGCCTGGATGAGTTGGAGTGTGCTTTAACACTTAAAATTGTTTTAATAAAAAGTTATTTACATTTATAAAATTGGCTGGCTACGCACCTCCCAGGGTATTTGTGTGTGGTGTGTATGTTTTTGTGTATCGGTTGCATTTATTGCAGCCGTGTGTGTGGCTCACTGACACACATGGCGCCAAACTGCAACGCCCCTCCTCTCGTGATGTGGAGACCGCGCGAAACTCCAACGCCGCCCCTCCTCTCGTGATGTGGAGACCCTGTAGTGGGCGGGGGCTCAGGGCGGGGCCTCAGGTGACCGAGTTTTTAAAAGTTAAAGCCCCTTGAGCTTACACGTGCAGAGTTATGGCGTCGTGTGTTGAGTGCATGTAGGTGAGCGGAGATTATTTTTGGAGAGCGATTTAAATAAAATTTTGCAGCGGTAGGTGGACAGAGTGTCAGAGTGTATTGACTTCATTCAGGTAAGAATTAAAAAAATTTTTTTGTTGCTTTTGATGACATCATCTCAAGGAAATGTTAACCTAATCCAGTAGTAACGTGACTTTAACCGCAGCGTCACAAACTGTGAAGACTGTAGAAAACTTTATCAACATTTAGATAAATTAGGAAGTATCTGTGCATGAGTTTTGAGTGCGTGAAGAAAGACGCAGCTCAAACTAGCTGCGGCTAGCGTTAGCATGTAACGTAACTTCACTTCAGAAGCGTGACAACCTTTCAACGCTGTTGAAAACTTTTATAGACATTTATATAAATCAGCGATACTATATATGCATCACTTGTGGATGTTTTTAGTGGTTATTTAGAGTCTTAACGCGACGAAGACAAAATTAAACGCACGTCGCGTTAGCGTCACTACCGTGAACGTGTCACGTCACAATAACAGCGTGACTAACGCTGTAATTTAACATGCGTTAATAGGGTAGAGGGGTTTTAATGTTTCCAACGTCATTTTTCTGCTAATTCTGCTCTTTTTTTTTTTTTTTACCTCTGAGCAGTGAGCAGACGGACGAACTGCGTCGTTACGTCATCACGTCATCACGTTGCAGCCTCGTTACGTCATCACGTTGACTGCAGTTTTATGTAGGTATAAGAATACTGTTGTTGGAATACTGAATACTGAATAATACAGAATACTGTATAAGTGTATTGTATAAACTTGAGAATTGTTTTTTAACTTTTTCATATTTTTACATGTACAGGTTTTCAGCTAGTCCAAGAGGTCATTTGGTATTTGGTGAGTCAAACATCCCGCCTTCCTGAAAACAGACAGATGGATTCTTTACTGACTGAGGTCCACGCTTTATCCATCCATCCATGCATTCATCCATCCATCAAACATCCATCCATCAAACATCCATCCATCCATCATCCATCAAACATCCTACCTTCCTAAACCCAGACATATGGATTCTTTACTGACTGAGGTCCAAGCTTTATCCATCCATCCATCTATCAAACATCCATCCATCCATCAAACATCCATCCATCCATCCATCAAACATCCATCCATCCATCAAACATATATCCATCCATCAAACATCCATCCATCCATCAAACATCCTGCCTTACTGAACCCAGACAGATGGATTATTTACTGACTGAGGTCCACGCTTTATCCATCCATACATCCATCCATCCATCAAACATCCACACATCCATCCATCCATCCATCCATCAAACATCATCCATCCATCATCAAACATCCTGCCTTCCTGAACCCAGACATATGGATTCTTTACTGACTGAGGTCCACGCTTTATCCATCCATCCATGCATTCATCCATCCATCAAACATCCATCCATCAAACATCCATCCATCCATCATCCATCAAACATCCTACCTTCCTAAACCCAGACATATGGATTCTTTACTGACTGAGGTCCAAGCTTTATCCATCCATCCATCTATCAAACATCCATCCATCCATCAAACATCCATCCATCCATCCATCAAACATCCATCCATCCATCAAACATATATCCATCCATCAAACATCCATCCATCCATCAAACATCCTGCCTTACTGAACCCAGACAGATGGATTATTTACTGACTGAGGTCCACGCTTTATCCATCCATACATCCATCCATCCATCAAACATCCACACATCCATCCATCCATCCATCCATCCATCAAACATCATCCATCCATCATCAAACATCCTGCCTTCCTGAACCCAGACATATGGATTCTTTACTGACTGAGGTCCACACTTTATCCATCCATCCATCAAACATCCATCCATCCATCCATCCATCCATCAAACATCCATCCATCATTCATCATCAAACATCCATCCATCTATCTATCCATCCATCTATCAAACATCCGGCCTTCTTGAAACCAGACAGATGGATTCTTTACTGACTGAGGNAGAAAACTACGTCTGTTGTCTCGGGAGGAATCCATTTCTCTGATTCGTTAGACAGGACTGCTTTTCATGAGACACAACTTTGACCTGCAGGAGAGAAAATAGGCAAAAAATAGGCAGGAGACTTGTAAAATGCACATGGGTATCTTATCTGGACCGTTAGTCTTCTCATGGATTAGTAAAAAAAAAAAGAAAATAAACTGAAATCTTACTGCACCAAATTTTAAAATCTCAGGATTTATTTTGAAATCAACTTTCTCAGTGCTTCTATTTTGAAGGCCAGTTGATGCTTACTACAGTGTTTTTTTTTCTGTGTACGTTTTATTTTTGGGTTTATGAACAAGAGCTGAGGTAACTTGTTAAATTGCTTATGTTTTGTCTTATTGTTCCAAAAGAAAACCAAAAACATTATTTTGAAAAACCTTTGGCTTGTCGCCATGCAATACTGTAATTCACATTCTATTTTTCTGACTCTATAGCACATATACACCCTATAAAAAATCCATTAAAAACATATTTTAAACACCAACATCATTAGTGTGAATTTAAATTTTCTGTGAAGCCAAGACTTTAAAGGAGTCATTAGGTAACATGATCAAATTGTTATTAAAATATGCAGCTAATGAGACCAACAACAAAAAAAAGATTATATACAGTATCATGCACCACAGTTCATGCTCAATAATCCAGGTAAAAATCCAACAAGTCAGATCAGATGACTTGACTAAACTTTGTTGGATTTTTACCTGGATAATTGAACATGAACGTAGGTGTTTTGAACCACTTTGACATGACCGTCTCATAGGAGTTGATGGGGGAGAGGGCGAGCCCCGGAGGCCATCTTAGCACTGGCAAACTTTTTTTCCCCACTATGGAGTGTGCTGTTCGTGGGAATCAGTTTGCTTATTGTCTCCTCAGACTTGAAGAAGTTCTTTGGACGACGGATGAAACGTCTCAGCTAAAAAAGAAACCGTCCACGTGACCTGACTGAACATGATTTGATTACATACCATGATTCTGAAAGTCAAATCTTGGTCACAAGAGTTCAGTACTCTCTGCTCCTTTCACAAAACAGTTGTTATCTGTCAGTCTCTTGAATGAATGATAAAGCCTGGATTTGGAAACGCAACATGTTTTGACCGTAAAGAGTCCAATTTGTGATTTTACTAAGGGAATTAATATCATTGTATAGATGAAATTAATGTGTGAAAGAAAAGTTGCTGAACTTGCCCTTTAGCACAAGTGATCACCTGCGCTGTTTCGTAAATCTCAGTAAGAGTCCCAGAAAGAAAGATAGTCTTTGAGCCGTATAATAAAAGAAGGTTGTTGTAACTCCTGCAGTATTTTACCTGAACAAGACACAAGTCATCTCCTGGATGGTAGTTTTTTGTTTGTTGTTGTTTCAATGGTAATGCCTAAAGTGCATGAATCATCAGAACAGCCTGTGTGCAGGAGACGACAAACAGAATGCTTCCTTCATGCGCGGTCGAGTTCTTCAAAGAACTTGAGTTGTCTGAGCTTCACTTGATACTTTCTGCCAATCTGACTTTCTTTGTAACCACTACTCTGAAAACTTCTGACTTTGAACTCAACGTGTAAAGATTATTTTAAAAACCAACAGTTTGAGATCCACTGTGTTTCTGTTGGAAAGTCACTTTCTAATCAAAACAGGGTTTTACTAATTGTCTTTTGTTAAGTATGTGAATGTTTTTGTGTCCTGAGATGACTTCTGCTGCGACTTGGTGCTGTATAAATAAACTGGACTGAACTGAATGGAAAAATAGACATGTTTTAACAATGATCTTTCATATGGTATCTGAGGATTCCAAGTTGATTTATTGAACTCTTTCTTGTCTTTCAGTAAACCCTCAAAGTGCTCAGTGAGTAAAATAATATCAGAAACAGTCCGAAATATCCCATGTTTGGTTCCTCGTCTGTTGTCAGTCGCATTATATTTCTGATTTTCTCCCTTCTGGTATCTTTCAGACCATTTTGCTGTGCTCTTGTTTTGACACCTCTGTCCTCCTGCTCCTCAAGGGCAGCCCTGTCTTTTTTAGAAAGCAGTTTCGAGCAAGTCCTGACATTTGCAGTGATGTGAAAGGGGGTCAAAGGTGAAGTGAGTGGACTATAGCATGGACGGCAATAACGCGGCAGCGGAGGACTTGCCTGCATTATAAATAAGTTCTGTTTGACCCAGTGCACACACTTATACAACTTTAGACTGGAACTGATCTTTGCTTGTGTTAAAGTCCTTTCTCAGCTAGACTTTTCGTTGAGAGGAGCTGAAGAAGAGCCGAAGAGATTACTCTCTTCAGGTCGAGGGTGAGGTTCAGCCTCAAGTGGAAGAGTTCAAGTATCTCAGGGTTTTGTCTCGAGTGAGAGAAGAATGGAGCGTGAGATTGACAGACAGATTGTCGCAGCGTCTGCAGTATTGCAGACTCTGTGCTGGTCCATTGTGGTGAAGAGGGAGCTGAGCTGTAAGTCAAAGCTCTCTGGTTACCAGTCAGTCTATGTTCCTACCCTCACCTATGACCCCAGACTCTCTGTGGTGACTGAAAGAATGAGATCATGGATACAGGCAGTTGAAATGAGTTTCCTCTTCAGGGTAGCTGGACTCTCCATTAGAGATAGGGTTAGAAGTTCAGTTATCAGGAGAGACTCAGAGTAGAACTGCTGCTCCTCCACATCAAGAGGAGACAGTTGAGGTGGTTCAGGCATCTGGTAAGGATGATTCCTGGGAGCCTCCCTAGGGAGGTGTTTCGGGCATGTCTGACTGGGAGGAGACCCCGGGGAAGACCCAAGACACGTTTGAGAGACTACGTCTCTTGGTTGGTCTGGGATTGCCTTGGGGTCCTCCCACAGAAAAATTTGCATAAAATACAGGTGGTCCCCGACTTACGAGCGAGATCCGTTCGTACGAGGTGCTCGTAACACGAAAATTCGTATGTCTAAACCCGAAACACGTGTTGCTCGTAAGTCCGGATTTTCGGTCGTAAGTCGGAAAATGTATGCTAGCGCTACTACGAACACTCGTTTTTCAACACAAACGTACACACTAGTTCATAAACATGCTCACAACTTTGTTTACAAACGGTGAGCTAACACACTTTAATCTAAAAACACATGCCAGTGCTGTATTTTCTGTATGTTCTGTACAACTTTACTGTTCGTTAGTCCGCTCGTAAGTCCGGAACCTCGTATGTCGTTGACGTCGTAAGTCGGGGACCACCTATATGCAATTTCCTACATTCTGGTGTATTTTAACGTGTTCTCAAACATCTACATTTACCTACATTTGTAAACACTTGATTACTGTAAATTACTATTTTGGAGAGGAACAGCAGGTTGTGTGTGAATAGAGCAGCTCTGATTCTGTCAGGTGTCCTAAAGCTAGATTCATACTTGACGCGTCGCGCAACGCGCGAGGGTGCGCGCTCCAAAAGTGACGCAATTTCACAGTCCCCGCCCCTGCGCGTTGGCCCCGCGCAGGGGATTAGCGCGTGCCGTGCACCTCTGAATTTTTGAAACTCCGCAAGCCCTGCGCGCGCGCGGTGGGCGCTACGATTTGATTGACAGGTCCTCACCGACAGCCTTCACCCTCTTCACGCCGGAGCCTGCAGCTGTTTGCGCCGCTGTGGTCGTGGAGACGGAGTCGCGATGCATGGAGGAATGTTTTGTGACACAAAATGTATTAAAGGGGACCACATGTAAGTATTTAAAAATTTTATGTTATGTCTGTGTGCTATCTTGACAATATTAATTCATTTTAATACACAAAATAATTCTTAGATAATTAATTATACCCTTTTTAATTCTGCCAGTTTTAACTTTCGTTTTGAACGACCGGTTTCTGATAGAAGTTCTGAAGTCCACGCCCTTCAACGATCTGTTTACGCCCTCTGCACAGCCAGTATCTGTAATGTGTTGTTGTTTTAAAATTAGCTCGTTTTTTATTACTCATTTGACTTACTGTTAGTGTTAGCTTAAGATAACTTACCGAAACCCGTCTGAGCGCGCCGCAGTTTGCTGCTCCTTTTAGCATGAGACCACCCGAATCCGAAGCTAATGTTAGCTTGTTCCTCTTCCGGTTTTCGCCAGCTCCGCTCGTTGCACGCGGAGACTTTGAGAGTTATCGCTGTTCCAGTCAAGACACACAAAGTTCACCAAGTGTCTCCCGTAAATTAATCGGTAAAGAGAAGGTCCTCGCTGTTGCGAGGCTTCTGCCAGGCTGCTGCGAGGCTGCACAGTTGAAGCTCCGCTCCATCGCGCCAGAAGAGGGGCTCGTTGACGCCGGTCCCTACGTCGGGGGTCTGCTCGTTTAATTTTTGCCGGCTGCGCGTTTGGAGCGATCGCAAATACACTAAAAATTGAACTAAAACATAAAAATAACAATTATACTTTATTTATAAAGCCATTTAAAAAACCACAGCTGCAACAAAGTGCTGTACACATGAAATTAATAACATATAAACAAAAGATGAGATGAAATCATGAAAAACAACAGTCATGTGTTTAATACAGAAGTGGGTTGAGCCTAACCAGGGGTTGCTAGGTGAGGGGCTGGACTCATGTTGGGGTGGGTTGTCCTCGCGCCTGTGACGTCACAAGCGCGATTGACTTCCAGTTTATTTCAAAAACGAGCCGTTTTTATCACAGTAAAATAAATCTACTTAGAGTAAATAAACCACTGGGTGCATTTTTTTGGCCTTTGGACTGTTTTTTTATGAAGTAAATACCCAAAGTTGAGTAAAAAAACATTAAAAAGTGAATTTTGAATGTGTGGTCCCCTTTAAATTCTCCTTCATTCCTGATCTGGAGTCGGACTTTTCTTTTGTTTTTTCGCCAAAAGTCACGTGATCGCTTTCTCCTCCGCTGACTCCATGCATTAAAACCGCAAATAAAGACAACAGTTCAGCACGCGAGCAGAAAGCTATTTGTTTTTGTTGTGTGACGTCAAACAGTTCTTCTTCTACGGTAGATTTCTTCTTCTACACCTTTCTTGCAACATATGCACAGGTTTTAGAGGGTACTGCCTCCTGCTGGTCCGTAAAAGAACAGCACTTTGCCATGCGCCGCCGTGCGTCAACCATAAACACAGAGGCAACACTGTAAACGCATTTCGCCGCACGGCACGGTGCATGCGCAGCGCGCACGCTCCAGCCTGCGGACCAAAGCGCGAGTCTAACTCAGCCTTAACGCTCCTCCCTCTCCTCATGTCACGGTTCTGAGCTGAACTCTTCTCCGCTGAATTTTTTCCTCCTGCTCCAGTCTCATGGCAGCGTTTGAAGCACCTGAAGGCTTCAATTCTCAGTTGTCCAACTAAGGACAATCCATCCATTTATTATTAAAATACATTGGACTGTCTTTTTGACATTTTGATCGCTGTTGCTATTTTGACACATTAGCGCCGTTGTTTTGAAACGTGACATAATGTGAATAACACATTTATCCGTCCATTATCTTTTACCTGCTTCTTCCATTTTGGGTCATGGGGGTCACCGTGCCCATGTCCAGCAATCACTGTGCGAGGGATGGGGTACACCCTGGACAGGTCGCAAGTCCATCGTGAATAACACGTCATTTATTTTATTTGTTAACCTTTATTTAACCAGGCAAATCCCACTGAGATCACAGATCTCTTCTGCAAGGAAGGCCTGGGCCTGAAGGCAGACTAACATGTATGTTTTTGGTCTGCTGGAGGAAACCAGAGCACCCGGAGAAAACCCACACAAGCACAAGAAGAACATGCAAACTTCACACTGAAAGGCCCCAGGTCCAACTGGGGTTTGAACTCAGGACCTTCTTGCTGTGAGGCAACAGTGCTAACCACTGAGCCATCGTGTTTGCAATAAAATAAATAACTAACACATCATACATTTCTATCTTTATATTTTTAATTTATTTTTTACAGTAAGCTTTTTTATTTATTATGACTGAATTGTAGCAGGAGTTCAGACACATCAGCAGTTGTGCGCACGCTCTGGAAAGCTGTCTGGAGACTGTGCGTAACGTGCACTGTCTGCAGGGCATTTATTTACACTGTTAAATACATTATCAATCAATCAATCAATCAATTTATTCACTCGATTAAAAAAAATCATCAGTTTACAAACACATTCTCTGACAAAACATATTTACATGAGTGAAGAGGGAGAAGGGAGAAGAAAATCTTGTATAAACCTGTCCCCTTTCTCAATAATTACAAAAACGTCATGGCCGTATACATTAAATTAACAAAACAAGTTGCAAACAATATCTAAACAATAACATACATAACAATATACCACTGTTCCCATTAACAACTCAAAGTTGTATAAGAGTTAATCATTCTTTTTTATAAAGTTTCTTGAATTGGTTTATTGTAGTGCAATTTTTAAACTCATCATCCAAACTGTTCCATAGTTTTACTCCATGCACCGAAATGCACATTTGTTTTAAAGTAGTACGCACAGTTTTACTTTTGAAATCATACTTCCTTCTGTTAGTTCTATCACAAGAGCTTAAGACAAAGAACTTTTGTAAATTAAATGGCAATAATCTCTTTCTAGCTTTAAACATAATCAATAACATTTTTAAATCAACCAGATCCTTTAGTTTCAAGATATTTGATTGAATAAACAATTTATTTGTGTGTTCTCTGATGTCCACTTTATAAATAATTCTCATAACTTTCTTTTGTATGACAGATAACGGTTTAGTGTTGGTTTTATATGTGTTGCCCCATACCTCTATACAGTATGTCAGATATGGAAAAACAAATGAATAATATAATGTCTGTAGTGTTGACAGCTCTAAAACATGTTTTACTTTATTTAGAAGTCCAATACTTTTGCATAGTTTTAATTTTATGTATTTTATATGAGATTTCCAGTTAAGTTTATGATCCAAAACAACCCCTAAAAATTTAACTTCATGTACTCGTTCAACTTGATTATCATCTATAGACATTATAATAGAATCATCTATTTTTCTATTACCAAAAATCATGAATTTTGTTTTATTCCAGTTTATTGAAATTTGCTACCCTGGTAGGTTTTACAAGTCTGGAGGAAAGCCGAGCATAACACTGTACTGTACAACCAAACACTTTGAAGTGTCAGTGAACTATATCATGGATTTATTCCAACAGGTTCTGCAAATTTCCAGAATTGGAGGAAAGCACACCAAGGACTTTGTCTACAAATTTCTTGATAGGTATGTATCAACACACGCTCACCCACCCACTAACCATCTGAACTAAATATTTTACTTGCAAGTTCAGTATTTAGTTTTGTAAACTAAATATTTAGCTATCAAATTAAATATTTAATTTAGAACGACGTGTATTAATAACATGGTTAAAATATGACTGGAAAAAAATGATCAACCAGCCACCTTGCTGTTGGAGAGATAACATTGTAATCAAGAAATGTGTGTTTTTGTTTTATTTTTCCCCCCAGTGTTTCAGCGTATTCAACTTCTTTGACCTCGGCGATCGCCTACACCGTATACATCCCACCTCTTCAGCTGTGCCAAAAAGGATAGAGACCATGGAGGATTTTGTGAGAGAGGAGCACCTCGTGACTCCAAATTTGCTACCCTGGTAGGTTTTACAAGTCTGGAGGAAAGCCGAGCATAACGCAGTACCGTACAACCAAACACTTGGAAGTGTCAGTGAACTGTATCATGGATTTATTCCAACAGGTTCTGCAAATTTCCAGAATTGGAGGAAAGCACACCAAGGACTTTGTCTACAAATTTCTTGATAGGTATGTATCAACACACGCTCACCCACCCACTAACCATCTGAACTAAATATTTTACTTGCAAGTTCAGTATTTAGTTTTGTAAACTAAATATTTAGCTATCAAATTAAATATTTAATTTAGAACGACGTGTATTAATAACATGGTTAAAATTTGACTGGAAAAAAATGTTTTCTCTAAACTAAAATATTGCTGTTGATTTTTGTAACTTTGCTAATGGCACCTCATAGATATGAAAATGTTTGGCAACTCGAGTGCGTTTTGCAGCAATTTTTTAACTGATGTGCTGATGTGGAGTCAGTTCCCACCTGCCTGAAGACTGCCACCATCATCCCAGTCCCAAAAAGCTCCACAGTGACTGGTCTGAATGACTATAGACCAGTGGCTCTCACCCCGATAGTCGCTAAATGTTTTGAGAAACTGGTCATGACCGTCAACATCAGCGAGGACCCTCATCAATACGCATACCGTGAGAACAGATCAACAGAGGACGCCATCTCCTCTGTGGTCCACACTGCTCTCACCCACCTGGATCAGAAGGACTCATACGTGCGTCTGCTCTTTGTGGACTTCACATCTGCCTTCAACACCATGATCCCCCAAACTCTGATAGACAAACTATCCACACTTGGACTAAGCCCCTCTATTTGTAACTGGGTACTAGACTTCTTAACAAACAGACCACAGTCCGTGAAGATCCACAACTTCTCCTCCTCCACCATCACCCTCAGCACTGGCTCTCCTCAAGGATGTGTGCTGAGCCCTCTTCTGTTCACTCTGCTCACATATGATTGTACAGCCACACATCCAGGCTGTCATATTGTTAAGTTTGCAGATGATACAGCTGTGGTGGGATGCATCACAGATAATGATGAATCCAGCTACAGACAGGAGGTGGAACATCTGGAGAGCTGGTGCAAAGAGAACAACCTTCACATGAATGTGAAGAAGACGAAGGAGATGATTGTGGACTTCAGAAGGAACAAACACACCCACACCCCACTGTATATAGGTGGATCTGCGGTGGAGGTGGTCTCCAGCTACAAGTACCTGGGTGTACACTTGAATGATAACCTCAGCTGGAGCAACAACACCACCAGCCTGATCAAGAAAGGACATCAAAGACTCTACTTCCTCAGACGGCTGAGACGAGCTGGTCTGAGAAGCTCAGTCCTCAACTCCTTCTACAGGTGTGCAGTGGAGAGCATCCTGTGCTCCAGCATCAATGTGTGGCATGGAGGCTGCACAGTTGCAGAGAGGAAAGCTCTACAGAGAGTGGTGAAGGCTGCACAGAAGTCTGTGGGAGTCAGTCTCCCCACCATCACAGACATTTACACCTCCAGATGCAGAAAAAGAGCCACCTGCATCATGAAAGACCTCACTCACCCAGCACACTCACTCTTTGCACCACTCCCCTCGGGACGGAGGTTGAGGAGCATCAAATGTAGAACCACTAGACTGAGGAACAGCTTCTACCCTGAGGCTGTCAGACTCATGAATAAATAAATAATAAGAATAAACACTGCAAAATGTCACATCATGTTGATACTGATCTGTTTCTTGTTGCTGCGTTCATCTGTGACCATCTGCTCATAATGACTCATGTTCGTGCTGCTGTTTATAATGATGTTTTTCTACTACATTAGGGCTTAGTGTATTACTAGCTGATGTCTCTCTTAGTTAATCCTAGATGTTATTATTGTTTTTCTCTTGCATTTGTTGTTGGATGTAACTGGGACCCTGTGTACATAATCTCGTTTTCAACACATGTACTACATGCGGTGCAAATGACAATAAATTCTCTCTGACTCTGACTCAAATTTGGCAGCACGATGTCTCAGTGGTTAGCACTATTGTCTCACATCAAGAAGGTCCTGGGTTCAATCCCCGGTTGGACCTGGAGTGTTTCTGTGGAGTTTGCATGTTCTTCTCGTGCTTGCGTGGGTTTTATCCGAGTACTCCGGTTTCCTGCAACAGATCCAAAACATGCATGTTCTGCCTTCAGGTCCAGGCCTCCCTTGAAAAAAAGATCTGTGATCTCTATGGGATTTGCCTGCTTAAATAAAGGTTAATAAATAAAAATGTGTGTTAGTGTGTTAACTAGTGTTCTAAGTGATTGGCAAAAACTCAAAGCCACCTATCAACATTTGCTGGGATGGATGTTTTTATTTATTTATTTATTAATCAGGGAGATCCCAGCAAGACACTGTGCATTTTCCAGGTTGCCCTTGCATATTGCTAATTACTTTTTGTTTTTGTTTGTTTTTTTGCAAATGCAGATGGAATCATGAATGGAGATTCTGCAGCAACAAAGGATTTTATAAGGACTCATGCTGCAGAGCATTTAAAACATGCAAAGGAGGACATGGGCTCACACTGGACAATTAACACAACTGGCACAACTGGTAGAGCTGCTGCCTCTCAGCGAGCAGGTCCCCGGTTCAAATCCCGGTCCGGGGGCCTTTCTGGGTGAAGTTTGCATGTTCTCTCCGTGCATGCGTGGGTTTTCTCCGGGGGCTCCAGTTTCCTCCAACAGTCCAAAAACATGCATGTTAGACTGATGGGGACTCTATGACCTTGGGTGTGAGTGAGACAGGTCTCTCTTGTAAATGAGTCCCCGTGGCTCAACGAGGCTAGCCTGTATAAATAAAGGTTGAATGAAAAAATGTGCCACAAAGAAGTGGAGGTGGGGCTTTCACACTGTACATTTAATGCACCACGAAGAAGTGGACACTGGACATTTAATGCACCACGAAGAAGTGGACACTGGACATTTAATGCACCACAAAGAAGTGGACACTGGACATTTAATGCACCACAAAGAAGTGGACACTGGACATTTAATGCACCCCAAAGAGGTGGAGGACATAGGGTCACACAGGACATTTAAAACGTGCCACATAGAAGTGGAGGATACGGGCTCACACAGAACTGAGGAACACTTTTTTGGGGGGGAGATGCAAATAGGTGCTGGGCATAAAATTAGAATATTGTGAAAAAGTTATTTATTTCAGTAATTCCATTCAAAAAGTAAAACTTCTATACAGTATTACTGTATATTCATTCACACAGACTGATATATTTAAAAATAATCTTAATGCTGATGATTATAACTGACAACTAATGAAAACTCCAAATTCATTATCAGTAAATTACATTACTTGAGATCAATTAAAAAATGATTTTTATAGATGTTGGCCAACTGAAAAGTATTAACATGGTAGCATGGTCCTTAGCCCCAACTATTGAAAGATGTACATATTGTACATTTCATGTTCATACATCTCAGTTGGCCAACATTTATAAAAATACTTTATTTTTATTGAGCTCAAGTAGTAGTCTAATTTTCTGAGATACTGAATTTAGGGTTGTCATTGGTTGTCAGTTTTAATCATCAACATTAAAATAAATAAACATTTGAAATATATCAGTCTGTGTGTAATGAATATTTCACTTTTTGAATGGAATTCCTGAAATAAAACAACTTATTTAAAATATTATGACCAGCACACTTTGTACAGATTATTTTTGTGGTGAGGGGACTGTAATTTTATACAGCTTTTTTATTTCTCTTGTTACTGCCTGCTATATCAAAAAGACAAATGAAGGCATGTTAAAAAAAAATTTGTTAAGTACAGACCAAAAATGAAGGCATGTTAAATTTTTTTTATTGTTTATGTTAAGTACGGCCAAAGAATGAAGGCATTTAAAAAAAAAAATTATGTGAAGTACAGACCCAAGTGAGCTGTGTACTTTTATAGATTTGTTTGTGTATTTTGTGTTGCCACCAGTTGATAAGTTCCGTAATGTAAAGCTTTTTTTTTAAGTTACCAAAGGTGGAATTCTCAATTTTATGTGTTATGCTGTTCCTTTAAATTGTGTCAAATAAACAGGATAAAGGTAAAATTTATGGAGTGATTTGTAAAACTTAATCCAACTGTTTGTAGGATTTTAAAGCTGCGGATGCGGATGGTCAAATGTATTTCCCTAGATTTGTTTGCCTCAACGCAATTTTAAAGTAGATTCATTATACTTTTTATATGCATAGCATGATTTTGACAAGCAGCATGTAAAGTGACTAAAATAAGTTAAATATAATAGCCTAATTAGAATAAGCTAAATACAGTAAGTTATTGACGTCAGATAGACGTCTAATGTAGACGTCTAATGTAGACACCTTTTAGACGTCAGGAATATAGACGTCTGTTGGACGTCGGAAAAAAGACGTCTTTTAGACGTCGGGGAAAAGACGTCATCTGGCGTAACGTTTTCGACCTTCCAGGGACCTGATTTCGACGTCCAGAAATGACCTGAAAAAGACGTCGTTTAGACGTCACCTTGCTCAGTGGGTTCTTTTATCATAACTTTCGACTCTGTTATTTTTAATGTTAGTACTGTAGAATTAATTCATAGCCAAGAGTTATTTGCACAACTACATATCATCATGATTCCACTAATAAATCTCAATTTAAAACTGTGGATTGGGAACTTGAAAAGTTTGTGTTGTCTGAACGTTGAAGGGACAGTTTCTGAACATTCAGGGGACGTTGTCTGAACGTTCGGGGGACAGTTTCTGAACATTCAGGGGACGTTGTCTGAACGTTCGGGGGACAGTTTCTGAACATTCAGGGGACGTTGTCTGAACGTTCGGGGGACAGTTTCTGAACATTCAGGGGACGTTCTCTGAACGTTTTATGGAGTTTCATTTGGACGTTCAGTGAACGTTTTCTGCAAACGTTCAGAGGACGTTGATGACAACGTTCAGAGGACGTTGTCTGAACGTTCAGGGGACAGTTTCTGAACATTCAGGGGACGTTCTCTGAACGTTCGGGGGACAGTTTCTGAACATTCAGGGGACGTTCTCTGAACGTTTTATGGAGTTTCATTTGGACGTTCAGTGAACGTTTTCTGCAAACGTTCAGAGGACGTTGATGACAACGTTCAGAGGACATTGTCTGAACGTTCAATGTTAGCTGGGTGGATGGATGGATATATACATATATCAAATATCTCAGAAACCACAAAGCAGATATTTTTCAAACCAACAAAGTGTAATCACAACATGTTTATGTGCATACTGTAAGTTGTTGGAGTTATTTGAATTAAAATTAGATTTTTTTAGACATAAGTGTGTCGACCTAGCTTTTTTTTTTCTACTAGTATTTAACACATATCTTAGTTCTCAGAAACCACAAAGCAGATATTTTTCAAACCAACATAGTGTAATCACTACATGTTTATGTGCATACTGTAAGCTGTTGGAGTTATTTGAATGAAAATTTGATTTTTTTAATAATTTATTTTCGAAGCACATGTGATAGGTTTGGAATTAGTCAAAACAAATCAATTTAAATCCAGCAGATTTGACCACAACGTGACATTATTAAAGACTTGTTCACCTGAGGAACCCTCGTGGTATGAACCCTCGTGGTATAAAGTCAGCTATGAAATATATTTTTTTAAGCTTTTATTTAGCTACATTTAAAAGAAAGAACGCCGATCGACCCCACCCGCGCGGGCATGTGATGTGCACGTGTCGACCTACTTTGTTATATCCAGCTGATTTGACCACAACGTGAAATTATTAAGGAACTGTTAAGCTCAAGCACCCTCTTGATATAACGTCAGCTATGAAATATATTTTTTAAAGCGTTTATTTAGCTACATTATAGAAATAAAGACGGCTCACGTGCGCGCGCGTGCACGTGGCGAAACTACTTTTTTAAATCCTGCCGTTTTGACAACAACGTGAAATTTATTAAGGAATAGTTCGGCTTAAGACACATGTTTGCTATAATTTTAAATACAAATAATTGTTTTTACCGTGTTAATCTTGTAAAGTCCTTCGGTGTTTGCTCCCTCGCGGCAGCCACTTCCTCAAACTCAGTCCAGCCTCCTCCCCACGGTTCGGGGCCAGCCGGCCTGGACCCTGCTATGAGATGAGTCCGGAATCTTGGAGCGGCGCATCTGTGAGGTGGAAATGCTCTCCAACGCGCGTTTGGCATGCAAATATGACGTCACATCCGACCCGGGCCACCAGGTGGAAAAGGGGCATTATTGTTACTTGTCCCAACTTTTATGGGATTTGTTGACACTGTGAATTTTTGAATAAACATTTTTCCTTTCAAATGTTGCATTTACTCATATTAAACTTTTGATCTGTCATCTATGTTCTATTACGAATAAAATATTGACATTTGCCATCTCCACATCATTGCATTCAGTTTTTATTCACATTTTGTTTAGTGTCCCGACTTTTTTGGAATCTGATTTGTGTATGCATACATATATTATTATTATTTTTTTCCTTACACCCCCGTTCTCCGTTTGACATTTGGGATCGGGGGCAGGGAGTGGGGATGCCTGGGCTGTGGGGCCGGTGCTCTGATTCTTCCTGGGTGTTTCAGATTTTTTGAACAAGGTTCCTGGTTGCAATGGCTGGCCCTGTGGCTGCCGGCTTTTGGCAGGGGGTCAGCTGTGGTAGTGTGCGTGTGGTCATTGGTGGTGTAGGGCGGTGGCTGGGGGGGCGTGACTTCGCTTTGACAGGGCGCTGACTGGTCAGCCTGTGTGAAATTTGCGGTGGTAGTTTTGTGTGTGTGGAGGAGGAAGGGTGCAGGTGTGACGTGCCTTCTCCAAGCCACTGGTGCAGGGCTCTTGGTGATGGACCAGCCTTCCTTGACTGCAGCTCCCTGCTGCTCTGGCCCCTGCCAGGCTTGCGGTCGCTGTCAGATGGGTGGGGCACATGGTCAGCCTGACAGAGGCTCTGTCGAGCTGTCTGTGTGCCTGTTTATGTCTCAGGTTGGGTTTTTGGTGGTCCCCTCTTGGATCAATTTGGGCCCCTCATTTAATTTGGGGTCTATTTCCCCCTGTCGCGCCCCCCTCCGGTGGCGGGCCCCACTGCCGCCGATGCGTTGGTGGCTCTCGGGATCTGGGCTGGGTGGGCGGGTATGTGCCGGCCCACCCTGGTGATTGCCTGCCGGGGCCTGGGTGCTCTGTCGGGGGGTGGTATGACCTCGGGACTCAGGTCCATGGCCGGATCTAATCTGATTTCTACCAGAAATTAGACTTTTGAATATTGATTCATAAAACTTGGCTAAATATTGCAGTTGATCAAATAAACAGGGAAATTTGACATTTTTAAATGAATACAGCATGGTAAAAAATTAATCTCAGTCAGGTCATCTGGACAGTTTCTGCTGTTTCCCCACCAAGCAGTAAACACCTTAAGTGGTTGGTCCACTTAAGGCGTTTACTGCTTTGAGGGGAAACAGTCTGCTAGAACTCTGACTGATGATGCCTTCCGGATGGAGGGTGAAGCATTTCTATAAAAAAAAAAAAAAACTGTCCAGATGACCTGACTGAGAATTACTGGATTAATTTTAATCTGTTCTGAACAAAACATAAAAAGTGTCATTTGAGTTGTGTCCTTTTAAAAGGGGGTCCATCAGCCTTTTGGACCATGGACAGCTCAAAAGGCTAATGGAAGTTCTAAAAAACTGTCCAGCTGTCACTAAAACAGATTCATAAGTCTGATAAAGTTGATCAACTTGTAGATGATACCATGCTGTATTCATTTTAAAATGTCAAATTTCCTTCTTGATTATTTGATCAACTACAATATTTAGCCAAGTTTTATGAATCAATATTCAAAAGCCTAATTTTTGGTAGAAATCAGTAAAGGTTTTAGCTGCTTTTGTGACATGAAGTGAAAGTAAAAACATTATAGCCAAATGGTTAGCATTTTTGCTCAATAGTTCTCATTTTGAGAAGATTGTGCTTAATCCGTTTTGCTGTTAAACCTAAACATTATACAAAAAGGATTACCAACTAATTGCAGAAAGTCTGCATGGACCTCTTAAGACTGCAGGCAAAAATGATACCATTCTTAACTGCAGTTGTGAGCTGCACAAAATCTCTCCAAGGGCCACAAATGACCCTAGGGCTGCACTTTGGACACCCATGCCCTAACGCAAAGGTTGGGGTGGGGGTCTGGAATAAATGCTGCTTTTAAGGTAGAGCTGCTGCCTCTCAGCGAGAAGGTTGCCGGTTCAAATCCCGGTCCGGGCCTTTCTGGGTGGAGTTTGC